>JANAVB010018000.1:4729691-4907191 GCA_029216955.1 Iris pallida | reverse complement strand
ACTAATCCCGATGGTGTTGAGGATGTCGTCGGTGGAGAGTCTTTTATTTATGGCTTTCCACATGAGGATGGACCACTTCTTGAGAATACAGCTATTCCAATAGTGCGCAATGGGGTGATGCGGCTGGCCTGGCCCAAGGATAGCATTCCAAGCAAACCTCACTGAGAATGCCCCTGAAGTTTCAAGCGTCCATCTTAGCACATCATCTTCACTGCCTAAGGTAATACCGATCTGGCGGATGCTAGACACTGCTTCATCACCAGTCTAATCCTAAATTTTGTTCCAGTGCCATTCGTTAGTAGAAGAGTTCCACAAGTCTCTGATTCTGCTGTTTCTCGGGGTAACCAGTAGACTGGGGATTAAGTTGTCCCCTGTCCAACGCTCCAGGAATGGGTTCGACTCGTCGGTGCCCAATATTAGTCTCATCGCAGGCTCGACGAGGTCACGACCAACAAGGATGCGACGCCAGGCCGCCGATGATCTGCTGTTGGAGATGGCCAGAGTCGGGTGGGTGTATTTGAAGTACCTGGCCTTCAAAAATCTGGTCCATAAGTTGTTGCTCACGCAGAGTTTCCACCACAATTTCATGGAGAAGGAATTAATGATGTGGGTGAGCTTAGTAAATCCTAGACCTCCGACCTCGGAAGGACGAGCCATCAAATCCCAACTAGCCCAGTGGTACTTGTCTTGACCATTGTAATGCCCCCAGAAGAAGTTACAAAAGATCTGTTCAATCGAATCAAGGACCTTCTTGGGCGGGGAGAACGCAGCCAGAGTGTGGATGTGGATGGAAGCTAGCACATAATTGATAAGGATCATCTTGCCACCGGGGGACAAAGTGGCATTATGCCAGCCTTCAAGTTTCTTCCTGATTATGGCTATCAGGTTCTCAAAGATGCGGATATTAGATCTTTCGTACACCAGGGGACATCCGAGATAGTTGAACGGGGGTTGGGCAACTGAGAAAGATGTTAGCTTGGAGAGGTTGGCTGCGTGCTCTCTTTTGATGTTATGGTGGGCGTAGATAATGCTCTTGGAATGATTGATCTTCTGACCCGAACATCTGGAGTACCTCTATAGGGTTTTGTGGACAATATCTACCGCTCCAACATCCCCAGAGGAGAAGATGAGTAAATCGTCCGCGAAAGCCAGGTGGGTGATGGTAGGGCAGCCACTGGAGGTGTGATAGTATTGGAAGTTCGGAGTATCGACCATATTGTTAAGGTTTCTACTCAGGGCGTCCGCGGCAATGATAAAGACGGTAGACGAAAGGGGGTCACCTTGTCTAACGCCTCGACTGGATTTGAAGAATCCACCTGCCTGGCCGTTGATAACCGTGGAGAACCACGAGTTGCTGATGGATCTCCACACGGTGTTGGTCCAGGTTTTCGAAAATCCGAAAGCTCTGAAAACCCAGATCATAAATTGCCAATCCAGCCTGTCGTAGGCTTTCTCCATGTCTATCTTAACGGCAATGTTGCCCCCTCTAGCTGAAAACTTCATGCAGGTGATTAACTCTTGGGCCAGCATAATATTGTCCTGGATGTTTCTTCCTTGCGCAAAGCCACTTTGTTCCTCAGAGATTATCTTGGGTAAAAACCCCGCCATCCTAGACGCAATAATTTTGGATATGATTTTGTTGGTGAAAGTATAAAGACTGATGGAACAGTAATCCCGAAAGGACTCCAGGTTGTCTTTTTCGGGATGAGGATGAGGTTGGCGCTGGATATGGCTTTGGGGTATGTAGCACCCTCGAAGAAAGCAATAGCTGCGTCGGTGATGTCATGCTTGATGATATCCCAGCATTTGTAAAAGAAGACACCAGTGAACCCATCTGGGCCGGGGGTGCTGTGCTCGTTCAAGGCCCACACTGCATCTTTCACCTCATGGACCATAGGTGGACGTTCCAGCTGGGTGTTATCGTTGTCATTTATGAGTATGGGGATTTGGTCCAAGAAGGGTCTGTCGATATGGACAGTCTCTTTGATGAATAATTTGGAATAGAACTCCGCCGCAGCTGCTTGGATGCTTTTTTAGTCAGAAATGATGTTCTCATTGTCGTCTGTCGTACGGTGGATGGCTAACTTCTGTCTACGACTGTTGATGCAGGCATGGAAAAATTTTGAGTTTTTATCCCCCTCGCTGTCCTATTTCAATCTCGCTTTCTGCTTCCAGAAGTCGGTCTCCACTTTAAGACGGAATTTCAGCATGGCCTTGGTGAGGTTCAGGGCTGACCTGGCAGTAGCCGATCGCTCCGACGCAAAATGAGTTTCGGCTCGGGTAACAACGTCCTCTGCAATCCGTACTGCTTAAAAAATGTCTCTATAGGCGAGTTTGCTCCAATTGGAAAGATCTTTCCTCGTCGCTCGGAGTCTGTTGCTCACCCGCGAAAGGGGGTTGGGGGGGTCTTCCCGGTTCCAAGCTTCCACGACAATACCCAGAAATTGGGGATGATCAGTCCATAAATTGAGGAATTAGAACTTCTTTTTGGTAGGGCTGGCGTTGTTTTTTATTTCAACCATCAGAGGGGTGTGGTCGAATTCGGTGGAGTTGAGATGGGACAGATTGGTGGTGAATCCCATGTTGTGCCAGCAATCGTTCATGAGGGCTCTGTCCAATTGGGAGTATTGACTATGGTCGCCTTCCTGCATGTTGCACCAAGTAAAAGCGTTGCCGGTGAACTGGAGAGTAGTGAGGTGAGCATCAAAGATAAAATTGTTGAAGTCTTGCATGGCCAATATAGGAGGAGGACGCCCTCTAATTTTCTCTTCTCTGCAGGTGATCGCGTTGAAGTCCCCGATGCACAGCCAAGGGAAGTTGATGTGATGGAGGTGGATGTTTATGAGATCGTATTTGCCATGAAATATAAAAGAACAGAACAATTATCGAAGGACCGGTCTTTTACTTCACAATACAAACTCGCTTGTACAAAGAAAGCCTAGGGACGAAAGCCTAGGTACAGCAATCTAAGTACAATTATTTATTTTAGATTCTGGGGGGTGACGATGGAGGCTCAAAAAAGCGACGACAGCTCTGCCTTACTCCTTGCACGATCGGGTGCAGCCTTGGCTCTGTAGAAGAACTGCTTGGCGTTGATGAAGAAATGCTCTCCTTTTAATCTCTGTATATTCTCTCTCTGGCTCTCTCGATCTCTGTCTCTCTCTTTTTTTTATCAGAGAATCTCCTCCTTTTTTTCTCTTCTCGCAGGAGAATGGCACCTTGCTATTTATAATAGTGGGGGGCATCATTAGGGTTTACAATGATTGTCCATTCTCAAAAATCGGCGGCTAAGGATCACTGAATCTGGGTCGTTCATCTTGAATATAGTAGATTTAAGCAATTAATGTGATTGCATCAAATCTTTTATGGATAATTAAATGATGATTGACATAAATCCTCCTGATCTGCCAGTCTCAGATTTTTCTGCCACGTATCATTGATTTGCTTGATTGCAAATGATCTGATTTGATCCCAATATTTTTTTGGAATTTGTTGATTTGATGCCACGTGTCCTACCATCATGCCACGTATTTTAACCGCGAACCACTGAGGAAATCTGAGCCGCATGAGAATTAAGCCGCATAAGGATGGCCACATGTCAAGGCTACTTGGAAGTGGCCCCTGAACATTTGAACCGCATGGTGATGATCTGAGCCGCATGAGCGTAGGCGGCCACATAATGGGTAGCTTCTTCGTGAGCCGCATAAAGATAGTCTTCGTGAGCCGCATGGGAGAGCCTCTGCTTGAGCCGCATAAGACAGCTTTGACCTGAGCCGCATGGGACGTCTTTGCTCGAGCCGCATACGACTGTCCACGTGTCAAGGCCGCGTGACACTTTCTGGATCTCGGGGGATTACGTCAGAGATTTCCTTTGTTTCCCTAGGAGTCTGCCATTATGACAGAGTCATAATTGCACCTTTGTGTCAGAACTGTCACCTTGTCAGAGCTGTCAAGGCATTTAATGCAGTATAGGACAAAGGGAAGAGCTGTTTTCAAGCCACGTGGCTTCTCTCTGAGCCGCATGGACCTTATCGAGCCGCATAGGCACCTGAGCCGCATGGATCCTTGAGCCGTATGAGCTCTCTGAGCCGTATAGGATTCCCTGGCCGCATGGATCTTTCTTTATTCTTTTCTATGCTTCTATAAAACCCCCTTCAAAGTTTTCAATTTGCAAAATTGAAATACTTTGAATGAGAAGCGTGGTTGTGTATAAATTCTTTCGACCGCATATGATGTCCTGGCCGCATGGATGTCTCGGCCGCATGGATGTTTCAGCCGCATGGATGGCTCAGCCGCATAGCTCCTTGCTACGTGTGTGTGTCTTTAATTGTCTCAAATTTGTTTTAGTGCCGTCTTTAGGGAAAATCCCAAGGGTCGGCTCATTAAATCTTTGGATTTTATGCCCTGGGTAAATCTCCTTTATGAGAGAGGGGACGAAATCCGAGGAGTCGGTTTCGTCTTTTTGCGAGGCGGTTATTAATCCACGTGTCTTCCCCCTCTCGTCCTCCTATAAATAAGAGGAGTTTAAGAGAGAGAACTTCTTTACCTTCTCTTTTACTTCAAACCTTCCTTACTCCGATTGTCATCCTCTTCTTCGATCAGCAAATGGCTCCCAAGAAGACTGTTGCGCTGAGGGGTAAGAAGGCAGCATCTTCGTCGACTGCGGCGACGAAGGAAAAGAAGATTGTGGCCGCTCCTCCGTCAGCCGACGTACCCGCAGCTCACCCTGACGTCCACCCCCTGTTGCTGGTAAGGACTTTATATGAGTTTAAGGAACCCTAACTGCCATGGCTACGTTGCATGCTTTATGTACGAGCCTTTATCTTTATGTGAGCCGCATGTTCGTCCTATGGCCGAGCCGCGAGCCGCATAAGAGTGGCCATTGTGACCGCATACGTGCTTCGCTAATCGAAGCAGCATAAGCTACGCTGAGCCGCATAGATTCGCATCAATTTGTTTGTCACGTGGTCCGTACGAACTTTAATTGAACCCTGAGAGCTCTACTGCCGTATGAGCTTTCACTTAAACGGAGCCGCATAAGTGTTCTTCTGAGTTTGGGTTGTATTAATTTGGAGCCGCATAAGCGTTCTCCTGAGCCGCATGAGACTTCGTTTAAGTTAGAGCCGCATAAGCTCGAAAACACCCATTTAGTTCTTTTCGTCCACCTTCTTAACTTATCTTTTTCTGTCTTCTTCTCAGTGAATTTGTCGGTTAATACTGCTGGAGAACTCCTGGTAGGTAGTGCCCAAGCTGCTCTGGGGTATAGGTACGACCATATTGTTCAGCACATGGCGGACCAGTTTTCAAGTGACGAGCCTCCGACGAGATTGAATGCCCTCAAGAACCAGCCTTTCTATTTTTTTAACGCTATGATGAACTCGGGTAAATTAGAAGGGGAATACTTGAAGCCTGCATTCTTCTTTGGAGACGCCTTGACTGTGAAGAACAGTCAGGTTCTGGAGGTGTCAGAGGACTGGAGTTTTGTTTCTAACGGGATGGCGATCCGCATTCCCCAAATGGAGCGTCACTTTCCATTATCTTGGTTCAATATTCTTCCACTAGACCGAAAGATGGAAGAATCTTTAACTCCTACCCGAGGCAGGATGTTTGTGGGAGACATCCATTATAACAACAGCCTGAAGTCAGTGTGTGCGAGCAAGGTGCACACCAGCCGTTCTGTAATGGGATTGGCCCCAGGTACTTTCTTGAATGTGTCGGGTCCTAATTTCACGTTTTCTACAGCCGATACTTTTATGAACCAACTTGCTCGGAAGGGCTCTTATCCCATTGGCCGGTTGATGCTCCCCAGTTGGATACATCCCGTTCCCTCGTGGACCAATCTGTCTATGTGGGTCTTGCGAAAGTATGAGGCCTTTCTGTGTGAGATTGGTCTTTACCATGCTATTCGGGACACCAGCCACGGCTTGCCCATAAACAAGAGATTATTTATATCTCTGCTGGAGATGTATAACCGCCGTACGGGGACCTTCTATACACCCGTAGGGGAGATGAGGCTTACGCTTCACGAAATGCACGCGGTCTCCAAGCTTCCTTGGAGGGACGAAGCTTTTGAGGCGTATACTCCTACGAATGAGGAGTTCGAAGAGTTGGAAAAACGGTATCCGGGCATCGTGGCTCATTATCAAGAGGTATTGTGCCACTATAGCACATATTATCAGATAGCCAAAAAGAAAAATAGCTCGGAAGGGAATGCTCCCCACACCAAGGACTGGGTGCGCAATCTCTTCACGACGGATGCCTCAGGTCAAGTTACTCCCCGACGTCCTCAGTCCCGGGAGGCGGTTAAAGCCCTAGTGTCATCAGCTAAGCGGGTGGCCACCGCTAGCGACAGATTCGGGAGTCAGACCGACTCTTTTGGTTATTTTTATCAGGATACCCAAGAGTTGTCAGAGAAGGCGCTCCTGGCGGTATTCTTGATGATATGGCTACGAAATTGTGTAGTCTCGGAAGGAGCAGGTTCTATCGAGAGGATCAGTCATAATTTCATCCTTCCGGCTGTGAAGTTGGTTTTGCGAGTCCGGCTAGCTCTCCTTCCGGCCATGGTGTGCAGCATATACCGTGGCCTTCGCACTTTCACATCCAAGGTCATCGCCCGCGATGTGACGAAAGATTTTGAACGGACTTAGCTGCCCTATCATTATCTGATGGGGTGGCTATTGATACATTATTCGTCTTATCTGCTTTCGAAAATATACTCAAATTACATGATGGTTCCTTTAGTTACCTTGCTTATGTTACAATTATATTATTTGTGAATATCGATCTTACCAGATGGCACCCATGACCCGAGGAGCGGTACGTCATTTGAGGGAAACAGTGAATGCTGAGGTGGCTCCTTCTACAGTTAAGGAGGAAGTGGCACCGGTTGCTAGTGAGACCGGGAGTTCTATTCATCCAGCACCGGTAGCTAGTGAGACCGAGAGTTCTATTCATGCAACACTTGTAAAGGATGACATCTCTCCTCACGCCAAAAATCTCGCTTTTTTTAGGTGGTTGCGTGATCGTATCACTGAGCGTTTGCGTGAGCTGCGTGGTTCTCATTAGCTATTAGTACTTATTTGTATTGGACTATTTGTATTGGGTTGTTTTTATATTAGACTATTTGTATTGGACTACATATATGAATTAGTACTGTGTCAATCTCTCATCCCTCGGCAATTATGATACGACAACCAACCAGAGAGGATACTCTGAGAGATCCATCTGAGTAGGACGTATACTCTGAGAGATCACCTTTACAAGTATGATATCAGTAGTGGGATTGAGTGTGTACGTCCTACTCAGATGGGTCTCTCACCGTTACTATTTTTTTCTGACAGTATGGTGGATGTGCTCCGTCAACAGATTCTTGCTCCGAGCCAAAACTTTGCCCCGGAGCTCAAGTGGACATCATTGGTGTAGAGCTCGAGTGAGAGGTTCCTGACAGCATGGTGGTCTCCTTTGTCAAAGTATCCGTGCTTATCACACATTGGTTGTGGGATGAGCACGGATACTTTAACAAAGGACACCACCATGCTGTCAGGAACCTCTCACTCGACCTCTACACGAAGGATGTCCACTTGAGCTCCAGGGCAAAGTTTTGGCTCGGAGCAAGAATTCGTTGACGGAGCACATCCACCATGCTGTCAGAAAAAAATAGTAACGGTGAGAGACCCATCTGAGTAGGACGTACACACTCAATCCCACTGCTGATATCATACTTGTAAAGGTGATCTCTCAAAGTATACGTCCTACTCAGATGGATCTCTCAGAATATCCTCTCCGGTTGGGTTGTGTTCTGAGCCATCTGTTCTCACACTTAAAATACATATGAATTAGAACTGTGTTTTGTATTTTCGGCGAACCCAGGGATTTGATTCTGTATTTTGTATTTTGGTTTCTGTATTTTGGCTCCAGCTCCATTTGCATTAATCTACGGTACGACATGGTACCTGCAGCCATTCGACTGGCGAGGCAGAAACTATGTAGCTGTAGATAAAGTTGACTGTCCTCCGACCATCATCCCTCGGCAATGATGATACGACAACCTATCACTATATCTTATATAGTAGTAGATGATGTCTTAGTATTACATTATGTGAGTTCATCTTGATTCTGTTACATTCTTCAGATACTAGATACGATAAGAACATATACTACACCATATGTACAAAACATAGATGATTCACACTAATGTATGCTAGAATGAATCTTGGGTTGTGTTCTGAGCCATTCATTCCCATACTTGGCAATTAAGTTGTGGACCATTATGTTTGACATTGTTGTTACAATTTTTTATATATCTGTGTTGATTGATGAGATTGTGTTTCAAACGTGTTCGTAATTGTGTGTATATGTGTTGTTTAATACTGTGTTCATGATACACGCCATTGTTGTTGTAACAAATGGTGTAGGGGATGCTGCAAATGCTGCAGGGGATGCTGCAAATGCTGTTTTTTTTTTCAATATTAGCGATGTTCAGCGACGTTCGGCGACGAAAATAACGTCGCTAAGTAAGTACCCCAACGTCGCTAACTGTGATGAACATCGTCGCTGATCGTCAGTAAACGTCGCTACATAGAACGTCGCTAAACGTCGCGATATGTCGGTACTTTAGCGACATCAAAAAGTCGTAAAACGTCACCATTTGGCTCTCAAGCCAGGTCAGCATCGATGCATGTCAAGTCGCTCAACGTCGCTAGGTTACGTCGGTAAATGATGACGTTTTCCGTCGCTGGTGGTCACTGAATTAGCGACGAGTTCGCGTCGCTAAGTATCATCGCATAGCGACGTATTGTGACGTTTTCATGTTTAGCGACTAAGTTAATCGCGACTACGTGCAAACATCGCTAAATACGTCGCTAATTGATATTAGCGACGTATTTTCCCGATTTAGTGACGTCTTTTGGCGTCGCTGATTTGACAGATTTTAGTAGTGGAACCATAGTCGGCTTTTTCTTCTTTTATTTCTGTTCTCTTTTTTTTTTTTTCTCTTTAGAGGGACGCGGTCCCAAAAACATGTAATGCTTTTTTCGACTTTCAAATAAAGAGTATTTTCCATTCTACCCTTTATTTGTCTTGCTTGTTATGCTTGTGGTATTATGGTAATGTTTGCCCCGCATGGGGGACTTGTTTGTGGACCTATTACCCTTGGCATACCTTGGTTTTAGGTATGGATAACAAGTTTGATTTGGGGATACCCAGAACGGTTCCACGGTAATGTGGTCATGGATGTTCCGGGTATCGGGAGAAAGAATACCATGGAGCAGTTGGGCTCCCGGGACATGATGAGGAATGATGGGCCTGCGCTGAGAAACTTAACACAGGACATTTTATGGGCCTATTATCCTTGGCGTACCCTGGGTTAGGATACGGATAATAGGATGAAAAGGGAACCAACATACTTACTCAGAGGTAATGAGGACATGGCAAGCATGAGGGTTTTCTTACCGCAGAATCTTCCTACTCAGAGGTGATGAGGACATGGCAGGAGTGGACTCGACGGAGGATATTAGTGGACTTACTATCCTTGGCGTACTCCGATTGTGGATACAGATAATAAGTCGAAAGGGATCAACATACTTACTCAGAGGTAATGAGGCCATGGCAAGCATGAGGGTTTCTTCGACGGAGCCTTCCCACTCAGAGGTAATTAGGACATGGCAGGAGTGGGCTCAATGAAGGGGGGTACAAAGAACGACTCAGAGGTAATGAGGACATGGAAGTTCTATATAGAAGGGTGATTTATTTTTGGCGGAATTGAGACGACTCAGAGGTAACATCGACATGGTCGTTTTGGAAATTTGTGGATCCGTTACCCCTTTTTGTGCACTAGGAGTGCGGGTAGTGGATCATAAGGAAGGAGCCCCTTCAGAAAGAAAGTTCAGAGGTATGGTCATACATAACTTTCCTCCGAAGGAGTGACCGGGATGTAAGTTCAGGGGTACCAGCGGGTACATAACTCGACAATTCGAGAATTTTGGAATCAAAGTGCAAGTTCAGAGGTACCAGCGGGTACATAACTCGATAATCTAGAATATTGTGAAAGTGAGTTCAGCGGTACAAGCGGGTATTTAACTCGATGATCAGGGATATTGTGAAAGTGAGTTCAGCGGTACCAGCGGGTACATGACTCGATGATCTAGAATATGTGAGAGTGAGTTCGAAGGTACCAGCGGGTACATGACTCGATGATCTAGAATATGTGAGAGTGAGTTCAGCGGTACTAGCGGGTACATGACTCGATAATCTGGAATATTGTAGGAGTGAGTTCAGCGATACCAGCGGGTACATGACTCGATGATCGGAGTATTGTGATTATGAGTTCAGCGGTACCAGCGGGTACATGACTTAATGATCTGGAAAATGTCGTTTAGACATAGTATTTCTTCAGGAACTTGCCGTTGACGGGCAACATGAGCAAGTCTCTATTTTGTTTTGCGAGGCGGTAAGCACCGTTGGAGAATATGGCCTCAATGATAAACGGCCCTTCCCATTTTGGCTGGAATTTGTCGGCGGTTTTGTGAGTCATGACCATCGGCCTTCGGACTGCCAGAACGAGATCGCCCACTTGGAATGTTCTGATTTTAACCTTTTTGTTGAAGGCTCCAGAGATGCGTGCTTGGTATAGCTCGATTCGTTGCTGGGCCAAGAGGCGTTTTTCATCTAAGGCCTCCAACTCTTGTAGCAGACGATGGTAGTTATCATCCGTTGTCAATTGGTAAGTAAAGGCGACGTGGAGTTAGGGTATCTGAGTCTCCAATGGAAGGACTACCTCACTCCCGTATACCAGGGAAAATGGCATGTTCCCAGTGGTTGTTCAGACTGTAGTACGGTACGCCCATAAACATTCACCAAGCTTCTCGTTCCAGTCGCGCTTGTTGGAAGAGACAAACTTCTTGAGAAGTTTGATGATCGTTTTGTTGAATGCCTCTGCCAATCCGTTGGCTGTCGGATTGTATGGTGTCGAAGCAATATTCTGGATGCGATGCTTGTCGCAGAACCGATAGAAGGCGTGGCTTGCAAACTGCGAACCATTATCGTGGATGATCCTTCGGGGCAGTCCAAAGCGATAGATGATATGATGCTTGAGGAAGCTGATCACATTTGAAGTCTTTACTTCTGCGAGCGGAACAGCTTCCGCCCATTTAAAAAAGTAATCCGTGATTGCGAGTATGAAGCGATGTCCTCGGGAGGAAGGTGGAGTAATCGGACTGATAATGTCCATTCCCCATGCTTCAAATAGCCAGGATGCCACTATCGGATGTAGAAAATCGGATGGTTGGTGGATGAAGTCCGTATGGACTTGGCAGGCTTTGTACTTTCTTGCATAGTCTATTGTATCTGCTACCATTGTGAGCCAGTAGTAGCCCATTCGGCAAAGACGGTCTTGTAATTTGGGGCCAGGCTGATGGGTCCCACAGACACCGTCATGAGCTTCGCGTACGGCTTCTTTGGCTTCTGTATTTGACAGACATCGAAGCAGTAACCCATCGTAGGATCGCCGATACAGCATTTTCGTCTCTGTATCGTAGAAGAATCTAAGAGAACGCCTTCTGATGGAGGTAGCTTCTTTTGGGTTCTCGGGCAGGATTTCGTAGACTACGAAGTCTATGAATGGATGTCTCCAGTCCGGTGCTACGTCGATCATTTAGGCGGAATAACTTGCCACGACTTGAACGTTGTTCTTGGGACAGACCAGCTCGTGGCCTATCACGTCAACCGAATGCTGAGTATGGTTTGGCACTGCTAGGGAAGCGTCAAGGCCTGCTAGGGCATCGGCTTCGATGTTCTGTAGTCTGGGAACATGTTCGATGAAGAATCCCTCAAATAATGAGATAATGTTGATCGCTATTTGGTGATAGGGGATCATGTCTTCGTGGCGGACTTCGTACGAGCCCCGGATCTGATTGACGATTAACTACAAATCGTCGTATGCTTCAAGATATTCTACTCCCACCTCTCTTGCAAGTTGGAGGCCGATGACCAAAGCGTTGTACTCGGCGACATTATTAGAGCACGGTTCCGTGAGGGAGTAAGCGCGATTGATCACCAATCCGGAAGGAGAAACCAGTACCACCCCGACTCCGACGACGATGTTGCCCTTAAGTCCGGTCCTTGAGGCGCCGTCGAAGAACATTCGCCATATATCATCGTGAGAGGTTGCATGCGAGTCGGTTCATATATTTTGGACGACTCCGAGCCTGGGTGGGCTGCTAAAAAGTCTGCCAAAGCCTGACCTTTAACAGCCTTTTGAGGGACGAAGATCATATGATAGGGGGACAGCAATATTGCCCATGTGGCGAGGCGGAAGCTGAGTACCCCTGGTTTAGTCATGAGGATCCTGAGAGGGTTGACTCGTGAGATCACATGTATGGTTTGTCCTGTGACATAGTGCCGCATCTTTTGAATGGCGAACACCAGGGCGGGGCATTCCTTCTCCACAGCGGTGTATTTGTGCTCTGGCCCAATCATCATTCGGCTGAGTTAATATATAGCTTGTTCATGGCCTGTATCGTTGTTTTGTGCCAGCAGAGCATCGAGAGAATGTTTCATTGCTCGTACGTAGAGCAGGAATGGTTTTTAGCAACCGGGGCCACCAGGACTGGAGGGTTCGACAAATATTCTTTGATGCTGTCGAAGGCACGTTGACATTCTTCATCCCATACGAATGAGACGCCTTTCTTCATGAGGTGGGTGAATGACCGACATCGCCCGGAGAGGTTAGAGATGAACCTCCTGATGTAAGCCAGCCTCCCTAGAAGGCCTCTAAGTTCACGGAGATTTTTCGGGGGACCCATCTCCATAATTGCCTTTATCTTCTCTGGATCTACATGAATTCCCTGTGTAGTAATAATAAAACCCAGGAATTTTTTGCTGGATACGCCCAAGAAAGATTTTGTGGGATTTATCTTCAGGTTGTGTGCTCGTATCAGGTCGAACATTGTCCTCAGATCCTGCAGGTGGTCTTCCTTATAGTGACTTTTGACGGCGATGTCATCAATATAGCACTCCACAGTCTTGCGTAAGTGGTCTCTGAAGATAATATTCATGGCTCTTTGATATGTGGCGCCAGTATTCTTTAAACCGAAAGGCATGACTGTGTAGCAGTATGTGCCAATCGGTGTTCGGGATGATGTATGCTTTTCGTCGTCCGGAGACATCTTGATTTGGTTGTACCCCGAGAAACCATCCATGAATGACATGCGTTCGAAGCCGCATGTGTTGTCAATCATGATGTCTGTGATAGGGAGGGGGAATTCATCTTTAGGACATGCCTCGTTCAGATTGCGGAAGTCGATGTAGATTAGAATCTTCCCATTCTTCTTGAGGATCGGTACTATATTGGCGACCCAGTCAGGATGTTGTTCCTCATGAATGAAGCCGCTGGCTATTAGTTTGTTGACTTCAGCTTTGATCGCATCCATGATGCCCAGGCGGAAGTGTCGTTGCTGTTGTTTGACCGGCTTTGCATCTGGCCGAATGTTGAGCTTGTGAAGGGCAACTTCGGGGTTTAGTCCTGGCATATCTTCATAGCTCCAGGCGAACACATCAATATATTCTTTGACAAGTTCTAGTAGCAATTCTCGCTCTTCGTCTGTTAGGCTTTTGCTGACGAAGATCGGTTTTGGAGAAGATTCGCTGCCGAGGTCGACCTGTATAACCTCATCTTCGGTAGAAGGTTCCCTTTGTTCGAACCGCTTTTTCCATTATGCATCCAGCTGTTGGGCCCACGGCTCTAACTCGAGGATTTCAGGAATGTCTTCATCTTCTTCGTAAGCGTCGGTGAATGCCATATTGACTGACAGGACTTGTCTGAATACGTCTCCGATGCTGGTGTCTGAATCGGAAGTTGGTGACCCAGTTGAATATGAATGCCAGTCACATTCCTCATCTGAACTTTTAGGGGTCGTCACAGGCGTAACATACCCTAATCAACATCGGGTCTTGCTGTAGTAGTCCCGTGGTTTGCCAGCTGGGACTGGTGGCCTCAAAGGTAATCGTCGACCGGTGCCGTAGTTCAAGCCTGGCGTGGCCTCCAGATCATATCCTTGTTTTTGCATGAGGTATTTGGATTGGGGGCTATAAAGATACAGAGGTAGTCTTCCGGCATCTGATTCGAGATCGACCTTCTCTAGGATGAAGGGCTATGGGTCGTCCTTCCGACCAAAGATGATTGGATGGTCCCCTCCCTCGATTATGCGGTAAGCGTCTTCCACTGGGATAAGCTGGTTTGCGGTGTAAACATTCGTCACCTGTGTGTGTAGGTGATTGCCTATACCGTGTTCCATAGCATACATTATACAAAGCTTATTAAGCTCGAGGTAGTTCAAAGATAGCCCTTTATTGATGAAGTAAGGTATCTTTTCTAGCGGGATTACATCATCTGCGGAGGGAACATCAGTATGGGCAGCCACATACTTGGCCAGCTCCGATTTCTCTTCGGCTACCCCCTACGTAAATGAAGACTGAGAGGATGACCTGGGTAGCTTGATCGTCAGGGGTTCTGTCGATGGAGCAGAACGTGGAGTCGTTGGCAAACTAGTTACCCCCAGTTTGGTACCTGATGCTGGGCGAGGAGTTGTTGGCTCGCTAGCGACCCCCAGTTTGGTACTCGATGCTGGGCGGAGAGTTGTTGGCTCGCTAGAAGCCCCTGACCTTGCATCGGGGTGACGATTCTTCTTGGGAAGACGAATCGTCATTGGCTTGTCAGAGGGGTTGAACTTCTCTGCTTGTGGCTGGCCGACTCTTGGTAACCTAATTGTCAGTAGGTCTCGGTGCTTGGCCGGACCTTGGCAGCCGGATTATCATTTGCCCTTCTTGTACCGAAAGGCTGAGCGCATCCTTATGCAGAGCGGCCGTAAGAGGTACAAATTTGCCAGGTTTGTGGGCTTAAAGGTGGATCGTCAGAGGTTCTTCTGATCCTGAGATCATCTCAGTTTGAGCTTGTACATCTACATCCAGGTGCCTCTTCGACTTCTCGTATAGGCATGAATCCGAGTAGTAGGATTCGACTCCTTTGAAGGGATCGATGTCGGCAAATTCTGTCCTCACAAAGCCGTGTTTGTCGACATACTTAAAGCACTGGTGCAGTATGGAAGGCACGATCATGTAATCGTGTATCCAAGGGCACCCCAAGAGGATGTTGTAAGAAGTGTTCGCATCTATGACGTAATAGGTCACTTCTGACTGGAGATCGTCGATTTGGCACTTCAAATGAATCTTCCCAATTGGGTAGCTCCTGCCCGAATTGAAACAGCTGATGGCGGTGCTTGTTGGCGTCAGGCGATGCATCGGAATACGGAGATGATGTAGCAGACCTTTCGGAATGATGCTTATGGAAGACCCAGGATTAATGTGCATTCGGTCCACCTTTACGTCCCCGATGTATCCGGTGTAATATAACAGACGATCGTGGAGATTGGTTTTGATGAGCATGTCCTGTGGAGTGAAGATGATATTGGGCATCGCTCATGTGCAAGCGCTGTCTTGGAGATCCGCAGGCGGTCTTTCTCCCATGAGGTTGACCTGAGCCAGATATGCGTCAATATTTTAGAGTGCATCGCTCAAAGCTGCGCGAACATCCTTTGAGAGCCTCAGGAGTTTATATAATGATAATTTGGCCGGTGTATTGGCCAACTGTGCCAAGATGTCGAAGTTGTAGGGCCTTTCCAACCCTTGAGGTGTCTCTTTTCGGAGGGATTTGTCAAAGCGAGTCTCCTTCGACCTAGGCTTGTCGGTCGTCGGAGGCTGAGAAGGTCCTGGAGCGTCAGCAGTAGCTGGTTTATGATCTTCAGTTGAGTTTTCAGCCACGGGTTGGGCCAGTGCCCCTGATCGGGTAACGACAGCCGTGACTTCTTCGATATCTGCCGAGATTGTGCGGCAGGATCTGACTTTTTCACCCTTCTTCTGGTGTGGACTGGGTCACTTAAAGCACCAGGTCCGGATGAACCCACATGATCTCTCCCCGTGATGTGGTGAGGGGCACTAGACCAGCAGCCTGATCCCGAGGAGGTGGAAGATTAGCAATCTCCATTATCGCCGGAGGGATGGGTACCACCCCGTCTTGAGTCTCTGTTAGAGGGAAGCTGCCGAATTGTACGAACACCATATTGGCCGCCACGGTTACCTCCTTGAAATCGATGGCCAGAGCGTTCGAATCGATGAGATGTTGGATGTATCGCTTTAGTTGGTAGCAGTCGTACGTTGCATGGTGGACGTAACGATGGTAGTGACAGTAGTTTGGGCTTTCCATTTCTGCCGGCCGAGGTTCTCGTCTTGGTGGAGGGAGCTGAATTCTGTCTCCTTGTATGAGCATGTCCAAGATGGGCTTGACGTGGCCGTCCTCGAAAGAGTAGGTTATTTGCGGCCATTGTTTATCTACCGATTTTGTCTCAGGTTTCTGGGACGTGTCAGCCACCATAGCCTGCTTACCCCTGTTGTCCCGATTATTGGGGGGCTACCCCCATTGTCGTTATTGGTATTAGGATGCTTGCCCTTGTTCTCTCTGTCCGAGATGTGTAATCCCAGTTGGCGAGCCTTCTTCAACCGTTCTTCAGCACTAGTGGCATTGATGATGAATGTCTTCCAATCCTTAAATTGACTTTCGCCCATCCAGAGACTGATTATTGGAAGCAATCTCTTTTGGCAAATTTTAATCAGGGAGGAATCCGGGTTACCAGACGGCAACTTCATTGCGGTTTGGTGAAACCGCTCGATATAGTTCCTTGACAATTCTTTCTCCCCTTGGACGACGTCCATGAGGGTGGACATTGTGATGTCCTGTCATACTTTGTAGAATCTCTCCAAGAACATGCGCTTGAAGCTGGCGAAGGAGTGGATGCAGTTGTCTGGCAGGTTGCGATACCAGTCGAAGGCGACTCCTTCCAATGCCCCAATGAATAATCGTGTGAGGATGGCATGGCATCGTCATGGGGCAGATGGTCGGTGGTGACCTCGAAGTAAGTGATGTACCGACTTGCGGAGGTCTTGCCATCGTAAGGGTTGATGTTGAACGGCTTATATCTTGGCGGGAAGGGGACATCCCTCCATGCTGCAGGGTACGGTTGCCGTATTCTAAGGTCTTGCGAGTTTTCTCGAGCATAAAATATGGCCCGGAGCTCCTGGACCTCTTTTCTTACTTCTCGAGCTTTATCCACAGTGGTGGGGGCCGTCATTTCAGGAGGATTGTTACCCGGATTCGGTGCCGCTGAGTTCGAGTCCGCATTGACCGCGGGACCCGTGCTTATTTGGCCAGGCGTCCCTCCTTGCAGAATTGGAAGGGCCGCTTTGATCTCGTCTACAGACTTGACCAAGGCATGCAGTATGGCTTCTAGAGTGTCGATGCGCTGGCGATCACTGGAACCATCTTGGTTGCTGTCTGTCATGAACACCGTCCTTATATGAGGAGAGACGGATGGGACGGTGGAGGACGTATCCTCCGAGTCATACCCATGTACCGAGAAGTCATCGGGATATATGGGAATGTTCTCCTCTGGTTCGGATTCAGAAGGAATAGTAACCCCAACTTCGGAGCTTGCTTCGTCTTGAGAGTTGTGGACATCCTCGGGGACGTCGGTATTTGTCGTATCTGACGGGAGAGTTGCTTCCTCGGACTCGTCTCCTTGGAACATCGGATTATTGTGGATGTTCTGAGGAGTGCTACCCTCTGTTTCAGTGACCCCTAGCGGTGCGGATGACGAATCTCCGGTTGTAGCAGATTTTGTCTTCGAACGGGTACCTTAGAATACTCCGGTAGTGGATAGCCGTTTAGACGATAGTTTCTTAGCCGCAGTGGTTGAAATTTTCGGGCTGGAAACGTTCATCTTCTTTTCCCTCCCATCAGCAGGAATTTTTTGAGTGGAGTTGCAAGAGGCGATAGGAGGTGCTTCGTCCTCTGAGCTGGATCGTTGCAGCCTTTGGAAAATAGATTGCCGGTCTTCTCTTGCTGTCGCGCTGTTGCAATAGCAGTTGATAATGATTTAGGTGCAATAATGTCCGCGGGAGGCCTCTTTGCATACCGGGGCCTCTTCTCTTTCCTTGCGTTTGTCGAAGATAACCTCACGCAAGTCAGATGGGTCTGGAATGACCATATTTGCTCCTTGGGTTTTGGGAGACTTTTGGGAACCACTATGTCTGTTTGCCATCGGGGGCTGGACTCGAGTGGTTCTGTACAACTTCCCATCAGAGGCCCGCATAACGGTATATGGGACGCTCGGATGGTCAGAGGTCGGATCAGCGGACCGAGCTTGCCAAGCTCGTGCTGCCTTAGACTTCTTCGCTCTAGAGCGTGAGGGCACATAGTAGGAAGAGTCTAGGTGGTGGTGGAGAGAGTCAGACATGTCTTCTTGAGAGCACAAGAGATCAGGACCATAGGAGAGGCGATCGAAGACTGAGCCTGAGCTACGAGGAGCAGGCAGTATGCGGCTGGAGTCAGCAGTCTTCATGCGGCTGGCAATTGTAGTCGCATAGGCTTTCTTCATGCGGTTGGAAGTCTCGGCCGCATGTGTTTTCTCCATGCGGCTGGAAGATCTGGCCGCATAGACATTCTTCATGCGGCTGGCAGTTTCAGCCGCGTGAGCATCATGCATGCGGCTGGCAGTCTTGGTCGCATGAGTGTTCGGCTTCTTCCTGGAGCACATAGAATTACTTTTTGTCCCTGCAAGTCCAGCATCGTAGTGCTTTCCTCTGCCGGACTTGGGAACAGCAGAGTCCTCTATGGCTTGAAGTGGGGCCGCATGAGAATCGCCTTCGCCGTCTTGGGTAGCAGAGAGTACTCCGTCCAAGGCTTGGGGAGGAGCAAATGATTTTGGCCTCCACTCCCTACGAGTCTTCTCTGTACGGGTTTGCTTCTGGACCGGGCCAGCGCTCCCGTCGGAGAGCATCTCTTCAAACGCCTGTTGGTCGAAGCGGACGACCATCTTCTGTTGCGTGGAGCCAAGTTTGGCTGCATACGATTGCGTCACCAACTCCTCAGCCGTAGAGAAATTTCTCTCCAGCAGAGTCGCCATCGTGTTTGCCATGAAATATAAAAGAACAGAACAATTATCGGAGGACCGGACTTTTACTTCACAATACAAACTCGCTTGTACAAAGAAAGCCTAGGGAAGAAAGCTAGGTACAGCAATCTAAGTACAATTGTTTATTTTAGATTCGGGAGGGTGACGATAGAGGCTCGGAAAAGCGACGGCAGCTCTGCCTTACTCCTTGGACGATCGGGTGCAGCCTTGGCTCTGTAGAAGAACTGCTTGGCATTGATGAAGAAATGCTCTCCTTTTGATCTCTGTGTATTCTCTCTCTGGCTCTCTCGATCTCTGTCCCTCTATTTTTTTATCAGAGAATCTCCTCCTTTTTTTCTCTTCTCGCAAGGGAATGGCACCTTGCTATTTATAATAGTGGGGGGACATCATTAGGGTTTATAATGATTGCCCATTCTCAAAAGTCGGCGGCTAAGGATCACTGAATCTGGGCCATTCATCTTGAATATAGTAGATTTGAGCAATTAATGTGATTGCATCAAATCTTTTGTGGGTAATTAAATAATGATTGACATAAATCCTCCTGATCTGCCACGTGTCATTGATTTGCTTGATTGCAAATGATCTGATTTGATCCCAATATTTTATTAGGATTTGTTGATTTGATGCCACGTGTCCTACCGTCATGCCACGTATTTTAACCGCAAACCACTGAAGAAATCTGAGCCGCATGAGGATTGAGCCGCATAAGGCTGGCCACGTGTCAAGGTTGCTTGGAAGTGGCCCCTGAACATTTGAAGCGCATGGTGATGAGCTGAGCCGCATGAGCGTAGGCGGCCGCATAATAGGTAGCTTCTTCGTGAGCCGCATAGAGATAGTCTTCGTGAGCCGCATGGAGGAGCCTCTGCTTGAGCCGCATAAGACAGCTTTGACCTGAGCCGCATGGGACGTCTTTGCTCGAGCCGCATACGACTGTCCACGTGTCAAGGCCGCGTGACACTTTCTGGATCTCGGGGGATTATGTCAGAGGTTTCCTTCGTTTTCCTAGGAGTCTGCCATTATGACAGAGTCATAATTGCACCTTTGTGTCAGAACTGTCACCTTGTCAAAGCTATCAAGGCATTTAACGCAGTATAGGACAAAGGGAAGAGCTGTTTGTAAGCCACGTGGCTTCTCTCTGAGCCGCATAGACCTTATCGAGCCGCATAGGCACCTGAGCCGCATGGATCCTTGAGCCGCATGAGCTCTCTGAGCCGCATGGGATTCCCTGGCCGCATAGATCTTTCTTTATTCTTTTTCATGCTTCTACAGATCGTTCCAGAGATGTTTCCGTTCGGCAATCTCACAGCTACCATGGACCGCGGAGAGGATGGTACGCTCAGGGAGCGATGGATGTTCCCACCAGCAAGTGAGGGCCTGTTGGGAGTCCTTGATGACCCTGATTTTGACATCCGTCGTGCCGAGGATCCATATGTTGTTTCTGCCGGCTATGGCCGTGGGGAGGCCTAGCTGTAACTGGATAGATTTTAATCTTTTGGGAGGGATTTTGGGTTCGATGATAATGAGGATGTCGATCTTGTAGATTTTTTGCAGTCCAGAAATTCTCCTTAATGTGGGTTTGTTCGCCAGTCTGCGGACGTTCCACGAAAGGATGTTCAACATTAATGAAGTTGGGGGGAGGGTTTGTTCCGCCTGGTGGCGGATCTGGTTTTAATGGTATTGTTATCAACAGTAGCTTTTTCGGCCTTGTCCCCACCAGAGGATGACGCTTCTGCCCTTGGCGAGATAGCTATGCCCTCGCTCGATGGTGACGCCTCCATCTTAGACGTGTATGGAGAGTCGCTTGGGGATAGCTCTGGTGAATCTGTGGGAATGGTTACCAATTCTCCGACGGAGTCTAAGATGGGATCTTCAGAGGGGATGACCAGGGAGTCACTGGCGCTTCTGATCAGCAGAATAGTTTGCTGGAGGGGGGTAACCTGCGACTTGGACCTGGAGTCCTCTCCGCACTTGTTCTGGCCCGAGGATTGCAAGGGCTTCTTCAACCAGATCTTCGATAGGGCGTTGATGGGCAATGCAGATGGTGTTGGTGATCTCTTCGTCAATCTCCGTGCTCGGAGGGGTGTGTGCTGTCTCGATGAGATCAAGTACGGCCGGAGGGTAGCTAGACTCACTTTGTTCCGCTTCTCCCAATTCTAGGACGTCGAAAGGGTTGGAGAGGGTGAGATTGCGAGTGTTACAGGGGGCCAGGCTGTGATCATGGTTTTGCAAGGAAGCTCGCTTCGGTTGGTCTGTCCGTTACTGGATTCGAATCGAATGTGCGAGTTTGGGCATGGCAGAATGGGAGACGAGGGTGTCCTTTCTCCAGCTGGCTCAATGTCTCTCCGGGTAGATTTCTTCTTGAGTTCTAGGTGAAGCCGGTGGCAGTACTTCGTGAGGTGGCCCCTTAAATGGCAATGATTGCAGAACGAGATGTGGTTGTCGTAAAGGACTTGTTGGGTGTGGGAGCGGTTGCCCAGCTCTATAGAGATGAAGTTGGGTGGTTCGGCGGTAAGGTCGAGTTCCACACAAAATTTTGGCATAGTGGGCCTTGGTTAGGTTGCCGGTCTCTGGGGCCGTGGCCACATACGTGCCGAAGGAGTTGGCGATGCGCCTGAGGGCCGCTGGAACGAAGCATATTAGGGAAAGATTGGGCAAGGTCACCCAGGCTGCAACTTTCGCAGAGTCTTCTTTGGTGGTAAACCCTTGTGACCATTTGCTAATCTTTATCAAGTGTGCTCCGACCCTGCAAGTGCCTTTGGACCACACCGTCCGGTGGTCGGTGCCGGAGGAAAGATGAAGGAGAATATGCCTGGGATCAAGGGGGGCTACCCAGTAATCTGCCGAGAGGCTCCAGCTGGCGATTTCTTCCTGCACCCTGGAGAGTTTACGACAGTCGGTAGAAAATTTAAGAACAAAGGTGTGGGGGAAAAAGGATGACAGGGAGGTCAATTCCAATTCAGAGAAGGGGACCGAAGGAACAGAGGATCCCTCAGGAAAAACAATGTCCGAGAGGCTGACGTCGAGGAGAACTAGTTCCTTCTGGGGCGCCAAGTCCGGGCGAAGAGCTGCGGCGAAGGACCGCTGGGAGGGTGCAGACGGGGAGGGGTCCTTGGTCGCTCCCTCGACGGGCAGAGACAGTGGCAAGGAGGGGCCCGACCCGGGGCAGGGAGGGGGGCAACAGGGCCAGCCAAAAGGTTGCTGCCGAAAGAAGAGGGGAGGCAGCGCCCCGAGCAATGGGAGATGATGCTGTGGGGGCCACCTTAGGCGGAGGGGGAGGGATCGGGGGCGGTAGCTTCGCGGAACGCTCCGGGGGGGTCCAGGATCGATGACGGTCAAGCAGGGGATGACTCCCGAAGTCCCAGGATGAAGAGCTTCGGGGGCTAAAGGACCGAATGGCTGCATTGCGGAGGACGCAAAGGCTGATGGGAGGGTGCCGGCTGGGAGGCTGGCGGAAGAGACTAAAGGGGAAGCGATGGAGGCGAGGGCCCGAGAGAAGTGAGGGGGGATGGAAAGGGGGGCCTGGGGCCACAAGCTGGGGAGCGTAAAGCTGAGGGTGGGGGACAAACCCGACAGAGTACGCTGACGAGGAATGGGAAGGATACGCGAGGAGGCCTGAGTCCAACATAAGGGAGGAGTGGGGAAAAGAACGCGCGTGGGGCACGTGACCAGGGTAAGGGGAATAAGGGAGGAAATACGCGCGGTAGGGGTCCACTTGCCCGGCGTAAGGAGCGGAGGAGGCTGCTCCAAGGGAATCGGCAGCAAGGCTAAGAGGACGGTAGGACCCAGCAGCGGATGAGACTGCTCCAAGGGGATCAGCAGCAAGGTTTTGTAGGCGGTGGCACCCAGCATTAAGGAACAGCTGAGCAGCGTAGAGCTGGGGCAAAAGAACGGAAGGGTGGGACCCACCCAATACTGACGTGAGCCAGGCAGCGTACTGCACGGACTCAGTCAAAAGGGACGGGTCTTCCTCGGATACCGGGCTGCCAGCGCCCATGCCGAAAGACCAAAAGGGGTTGGACCCCACACCTGCACCGCAGGAGGAGTCAGCCCCCTTATCGAGGTAGCCAGAGGGATAGGACCCCACACCTACACCGCAGGGGGAGTCCCGCCCTGATGGGACAGCCAAAGGAGCAGCAAATTCAAAAACAGGGGGGGCAGAAGCTGGCCACTGGGGGCCAAGGAGCTGCCAGTGCGGGCAACGACAGCACCCTGGAAGGGGGACACCTGGACGGCAGCATCTGAGAGCTGGAGCTACCGAGCGGGAGAGCGGGACGTCTGGGGGGAGAAAAAGGGGGGGCGAGGGTGGAATAGGCGAGGCCGGATCTGGGGAGAGAAGAGGCGAGGAGGGGAGAGCCGGGGCCGAAGATGGAGGAGATGAGGAGGGGGGAGGGTGGCCAACCAGAGCCAGCAGGTCGGCCGGCCAAGGAGCCACCATCGAGAGCCAAACGGGGGTAGCAGAGAGGGCACGAAGGAGACCCTAGGGTCTCCACGGAGAAGGGGAGCTCCAGAGCAGAAGAATAACCATTATTATTATTATTATTATTATTATTATTATTATTATTATTATATGTTTTATTTTTGCTAATAGTTTTTGAGGTAAGATAATATGACTATCCTTTTCTTTATTCCTTTTTTTGTCTTGTTTTCTTCTATTTTTAGGAGTTTGTGGTACTTATTGTTTTTGTTATGGACTTCATTGCCTGTAGTACAGGTCCTCTTCAGTTTCCAGGTCCTGAGCTTCTGCGTTCTAGTTGTGGAATCTCCACTAGGTTGTTAGGATATCCAGGTATCTATGCTCGCTCCATATAAAGCAAATTTCATTATATTTGACTTGTAGTTTGCTATTATGAAATCAACTTCAATTCAACATATATTTGGTTCTTTTGGCCATGTTAATGTCTTACCAGTGTTATTAACAGCATATTTAACCCATATCCTTTTCTCTTCTAGTGTTCTGTGTCTCTGTCCTTGGCAGTTTGTATGTGTCCTAGCCTAAGATATTTAGACTTTTCCATTTCAAATCTTGATCAAGTTCCAACCTACACAACTCTATAAACTTTTCCTTCATTTTGTTATCTTCAACTAGGTAGATACAGTGTTCGAAACACACAAGCAAGTGTATAAACATGATTAATATCTGAGGAAAATACACAGACATACTTTGCAAAGAGTTTGTTACAGATATAGGTCAAGCTATTTCTATTTGTATCCTAACTAAAGGGTACGACATTTGGTTCTCTATTACCCAATTGATATGTTGGGTCTAAGTCTGAATTCACAAATGCATATACACATAGGTATCGGTCCCTACTCTATAATATTATCTTAACTACAACTTGATTCATAAGTGATGTGAGGCATGTGACTACTACCAGCATATGCTGAATGTTACTAAATAGACGATCATGTTGTTGCATGTGCTTACCTATCCTTTAAAATTCAAAATGTGATATTATCTATATAAGGGCACTATTGATACTTACATAAGCCCCATGTAAAACTAATATATTCCAACAGTCTCAAAGCTAGTTATAGCTTTGTGAGATCAATTTGCATGTTTTCCCAAAATTTATATGTTTTACATTCTGTTTTAAAGAGTTTAGGGAAGGAACAATGGTGCTTTGCTTTTTATATTTGTTGAAATTCTTGAACAACCAAAAGCTTGTCTTTTAAGAAATTATTCCAATGTGAAGAATTCCTTATGTGTTGATATGGAGGTATCATCTTCCTCTGTTGAATTCATCATAGGATCTGAGCGAATCAGTACCAATCTGCTATTAAGTGGATAAACATACACTCACACTAAACCTATTGATTTCCTGCACTGCCTGAAACTTCACATACTCAGCCTAGTTGCACAGGCCTCCCAATCTGGAATTAGAGTAAGGTATCAGCTTAAATAAAACAAAAGCCAAATTGAGAAAGATAACCATCTTAAGGTATAGCTAGGATCTCAAGGTTTGTGAGATATCATCACAGTGGGTAAATGGAGTCCACACTACAGTATAGAGAAGCAGCTCTGCAACTAACATTTGTCATAATTAAACCTAATTGAGAATTCTTATTTTGCATCAAGATAAGATTCTAATAAAAAATGTGTTAAGGTATTTGTGTTACCTACATACATCTTGGTAATCAACTTGCTGAACATATTCTTCATGATTAATTATCAGGTCGATTGACATCACTCATGAAACTTTATCCTTTGTGATTATTATAACTCGTAAAAACCTTGGTATTTCTCGGAAGTTACACACACACACACACACACACACACACACACACACACACACACACACACACATATATATATATATATATATTTATATTTATATATATATATATATATTTACATATATATATATATATATATATATATATATATATATATATATGTGTGTGTGTGTGCAACGCTCCAGAACCAAAATACTTAGGACTAGGTACGTATCCATGGCCAGCTGCATACATACGAAGTATACTCCAATATATGAAAACTCTTATGTATACATAAGCTGTAAAATGCAGTAGAACCATAATAACTAAATCTCATCCACTAGATAAATAAATGATATATAAGCAACTTTGAATTTGTCATGTATACAATCGTTGGGCGGAGACAAAGTCCACTACCAACTATCTCAAATAAAATGTATAAGAAGTGATCGATAAAATAATGAGACGAACCAAGCGCAATCGTCTTCGAAAGAATGGAGAAGACCACGGTCTTGGCTAGAACACCTGTAAAATCACAGAAGCACACACCTGGAGAGATAACCAGGTCCTCAGAGGGACGTAACAAGATACACAAAGAACATGATAAACTAAATATATAATATGTCACAAACCGAAATAAGTGACAAGACGACAATAAGGTAATCTAACCGTACTACAGTGTTTATGCAGTTAAGAACAAACCTCCAACGCATGGGCACTCTGGCTCAGTAACAGTAATCTCAGGTATGGCCTATCAGGATACCAGGGACCTCAAAGTATAACATTCATCGAATGTCAGAGGCCAGCAGTAAATCAGTATCAGGATCCAGGACCGTATCTCCCGCGGAGATAACCGGCAATAGGGAAGTGCATACTTGGCCCATACGTTAAGGAACTGTTCTTCCCATCCAATGCCTAACAGAGTCACATCCATGTCTCATATACCTCTACTAACTGCTAAGTCTCCTAACATGCCTCTATTAGCAGTTAGCCCTAACTCATGCGCATGGGGGATCAGCCCACACACAAGAACCTCTACATGCTACTCATCTCACACATCCTCATGGTACAACTGTGTCAAGGTATATGCGATACACTACAGACGGTGGTCTCTTAACTCTAAGTCCACATGCAATCAAAGGATAATAACAAAGTATATCTAATATCACTGAGCAGACAGTAAATCAAGAACTATAAGAACTGGAAATAAATGAACAGTGATATGTAATAAAATGCAACTGAATATAAACTGTATAATGGCAAGGTATCTTGCCTGAGGTTATGTGCAAAAGGGAATAATCCAGTAGCTCGAACCAGCAAAATAAACGAAGCAAGAAAAGCCAAATCCTGCAGATAACTCTGGATGCTGCAACAAACATCACGAACGAGTTTAGAATATAAGATATACCTAGGAAATGCCTGTCCAAAAGTTAAATTCTGGAACAGGGGCAAAATCGTAATTTCAGGTCAAAACGATGTCCGCCGTTGGACCCGCTTTGCACTGAAATGCGTGCCAGAACCTACGGTCTCTAAAGTCGTCAAACTACATGTCTACAGATTTATTTTGATGAGACAAATCCAACGGTATGTCCAATTTTGGATTCCGGTGGGCTGTGCACAAAATCGCCCGTTGAGTGGGATTGTGGGCCCGCCAAAATAGCGTCCCGATCAACGGTCTCTGAATCGGACCAAACTTGGCTTATAGGACCAGAAAAATATTTTGAGTCCAATGGCGCAAGTTTCATCGCGATATGATGAGTGTGCACAAAGTTGTGACTTAATTTGCAAAGGGTCGATACGGGATATCTCGACGGATACGCGTTGATTTCGTCGCGCACATGCAACGAAATCGGGTTCCGTCAGTTCCCATACGTCGACAACATCCATACGCGCCTTTCGATGCATATAGTGCGCGACCACGTCATCCGGTATGTCGGGGCACACGCCGTATCGGGTGTTTTCCCACTTTTTTGAAAACAGAATTTACAATTTTTCGTGAAACTTTAACAACGTATAACTTTCTACATACTAGATGAAAAGTGAATCCAGAAGGTGCGTTACAATCTCGGTTATGTTGTCTTTGGCTAACTTTAATTATTTTTTATGAAAGTTTAATGGACAGCGAGAAAAGTGGCCGACAAATTAATGTTTTGAAACAATTTTTAATATTACAGAAAACAGATTTTTGTTCAACTTCGTCTCGATTTTTTGAGCAAGTAGATGGGTTGTTTTCGAAATCCACCTAGAGGATCTCGAAGAGGATCAAGTCTACTTTTCATAAAATCTTACGGACCGAAAATCGGTGCTACGAGTAAAAAGTTACGCCGTAGGGAAGTGGGGTACCTTGAGTGGAAAAACAGCTCCGTGGGTGATACGGGGCTGACTTCCGATGCTCCGTTCGTCGCGCACAAAGCTCCGTCGCTGGTGAAACGAATTTATAGGCGAAGAGGGTATGATCAGCCTCAACTTTCGTTTTGGAAGATTAGGGTTTTGAGGCTTGTGGAGGAAGATGTATTTATATCTACTAGGAGCAAAACCTAATACTAATAGGTTTTAAAACTTTGAATCCCACGGGTAGCGTGAGCTTGCTGCTTATAGCAGCAAGCATTGAATTTGTAGGGCCCGCCCACTTTTAAGTGGGTGGGTTATTTATTTTTTTCTTTTTCTTTTTCTTTTTCCTTTTCTTTTCATTTTCCTTTTTCTTTTCTTTTTTTTCTTATTCTTTAAATCTTTTATAGATAAAACTATATATATTCAAAAATCATTTAAATACAAATAACACTTTAAATATCACATATCCACATATTTAATATATTTAAATATATCTACATATATATAAATTCATCTTACAATAAATCAATCTCAATAATAATAATAATAATAATATCTAAATAGAATGAACATATTTTAATCTCCATGAAATAACTTAAATTATAATAAAATAATAATAATCGTCCTAATGGGTGAACTTTACCGCTCACCCATGTGTGGGTCCAGAAAATTATACCATCTTGTAAAATATTATTTTATTAATAAAATATAAATTTTGTACCTAAAAGTCAATAATATTCAACAAGTTTCAAAATTATTTAAAAATATTTGTACACACATAAAATATTTCTACATGGTCATCTTGGTCCCACCACATGTCTATATGGGCTTAAATTTGGTCCGGACCCAGTTCGGACTGGTTTGGCACAACCGGGGCATCTAAAAATCAATATATAAAATAATATTTAATTAAAATAATTTAAATAAGTAAATTCACAATTTGGTCTGGTTTTTCTAATTTGGACATCACCATGGCCAGGCTTCCCCCGGTATGATTGGTACACTAGTCAAGGCACACTGCTACATCTTCCGTGCCAAAATTCATGGTAGTCTCGTGTTCCAAAATTCAACAATGGCTAAGGTCGCTGTAAATAAATAAATAAAACCATAAATTATATAAATTCATTTTTAAGTCTAATAAAATAATAAAATAATTTAAAAAATAGGGGAGTTTACATCCTACCCAACTTACAAAAATTTTGTCCTCGAAATTTAGGATTAATAGGGTAGATAGGGTTGAGGGATAGGAAGAGTTCGTCAATACCAAAATATAATTAAATTTTGGAGGAGATGAATAAAACGTCGTTCAACACCACCGTGCAATAGAAAATTGTGGAGTCGATATATACAAAAATATATCATGGTTATGGAATTGAATAAGGGTTGCCAGTGATGGTAACAAAATTTCGATAATCCAAATTGGAGAGTAATAAGGATTAAGTAGATCAAAAAGAATAATTAGACGTTTGGGAGATATGGTTCCTTGAGAGAAACTGGAGACTAATCGCCTCGATTGAGAGTTTGATTTAAGTGAATGATTAGAATCATTCTCGAGTGCTCAAGAACAATTAGAAGGACACGATAGTAATTATAGGATTGAGAAATGAGGAGTAGTTAAAGGCGAGGATATAGCCACTTGAGTCGGTCGGTGGCTATCTATATTTATGTATAATTAACCGATTGGGCAACCAAAGATGATACCTTGAGTCTATCTTAGCAAGTACAGTGCCTTGGCTTTCCAAAATGAGTAAAAGACAAGAACAACAAGGTTTCAAAGACGGTGTTATATATTGAGTACGAATTACGGGGTTCATAGGCGGCAAAAATAATTCAAAAGAGAATTGCCAAGACTGTCGCGGATGAGACTCTAAGGTAAGTTTACTATGTCTTCATCCACGTAGAATAATATGTGATAAGCGAACCAAAGTGCAATAGGTTGATCTGACCATCATGCACCAGTTTTGATTAGACAATATGTTAATGGGTGCACCCAGTAAAATATGTCATGATCAAGCTTGATAACGGAATAAGCTTGCAAAACTGAAGCTACGTTAGCAGCATGAAATAGTCAAAATATGAGCAAGGGAGGTACTGATGAAGGGATTTTAAATAGTCCAAGATCATTTAAAATCAAGGCTCGCCCGAAGTTTGGGCCTATACAGTTGTCTTGGTTGACTAACCTAGGATCCTCTGAACTTATAGTCTAAGCAAACTTATCAATATGGGTCACAAGGACAAAGGCTTTGTTGGGCCGTGAGGTATTCTACCCAACTTACAAGGGTTAAGCTAGTAATGGGATGGGACAATGGGTTAAGCAATCAAGATAAAGTACAAGTTAGGCATTTTAAGGAGACAAATAGAACACAATCACATATCGGGTCGAAAGAATTGAGTCGAGGTTGAATCCATATCCGTGGTCGAAAAATATATCGGTATCATGGTAAAGATTATAGTTGGCCATTTTGACAATAAGGTCATATCATGAAAATAGTGTACAAGGAGACGTGTTTTAGTGGGACATGATATATCTACATGAAGGTGGGCTTATCTTGGTCTTATATATAAAATTTGTTGGGAGGAAAAGTGTAGTATTGTACTCCAAATATACAAGTCATGGTAGGGGACGCCAAAAGATCAAAAATAGAAAGTGGGAGTTCACGAGGTGATAATTAATGCACAAAAATAAAGAAGATCAAGTTAAAGCATGAAATAAAATTAATTAAAGAATCCAGTAAAATAATTTAGGAATACAATTTCGGAGAGAAGATAGTCTCTTAGATGAATACAGTTAAGGATCCATTAACTCATTATTCAAATTACAAATGGGTTAGAAGGTCGCAATTTAAAAGATCTAGAATTGGAGGAAGGTCGACTAAGTCAATGTGGAAATACAGTCACATGGCTGGGTAGATGACTAACAACACTTGTGTATATACTACTATCATGGTCATGAGTGACATAGAAATTTGTGTGGAATACTCAGTAGGGTTATCTTGGGGCCTACCATTAAAATTTCAACTCGAGTTTCCTCCAAAAAAAATTTTAAAAATAAACCACCAAAATTTTTATTTACTCCAATCCGTTCAAATTCATCATAAAAAATTTAAATCACTCTCATAAATCTCAAAGCAAAATTTTTATCATGTTACTACTAACCTTTTCCAAAATAAATATTTAAATTCAACTATTTAACTCAAGAGTTCATAATTTACAAATCCATAAAAATTTCACAATCAATCAAAAATTTAACACTCTAACATTTTCAAATAACTCATAATAAAACTCTTAGCATATTAAAAGCAATCTCAAAAATTAAGCTCAATGCTCTCATCAATTTTAACTTCTATTCATGCTAGGTTATTCCAACAAAATCACAACTTTTAAATGGTAACTTCCTTTAATCAATCAAAATAATTTTCCATCACATCCTTTGAAATTCTCCAAAAAATTTAATATTAGCAATCCCACATTAAACTAAATTTTCAAATAATCTTATCAGTCAAAATCTTTTTTTACCAAGAATCTAAATAGATTTGTAAATCCTCAATCATAGGACACAATTTAAAATAAAGAAAAATTCTCAAAATCGTTTTCAATTATTGTAAACCAAATTTTATCATCATTACTTTCACTTAAAATTCAAAATTTACTAAACACGAAAATTGTAAGTTGTACAACTCAATTTAAATAATTCCTACGGCCATTTTTTAAAAGCTAAGATCATTTTCAAACCAAATTTATAACTGTTCAAAGGTGCATAACTATAATATAATAAATCATGAACATTAAAACTCAAAAATCAAATAAATTTTATATTTGTTCAAAGATGTATATCTATCACCCAAACTCATAAATATCACAACTCGAAAAGCAAATCAATTTTATACGTGTGCAAGGATGTATAACTATAATCCAATAAATCATAAATATCAAATCTTTGAAAATCAATCAATTTCTTAAACCAAGTATGAAATCCTATAAATCCTATGGTGTTTACTATTTAGAAATCTCAAGGTTAAAACTTTCCTTGGTAATATCCTACTTTACAAATTACTACTCATTAAATTATACTTTCTAAAAAACTTTTTAACTCAATTAGAGTCTTAAAATGTATTCCAATTGCCCATATAACCATTCTAGCCATGTATTTGACCTATGAGCATATACTAGTGTAGTCATCTTCCTAGTTGATACTAAGCACGAAAATAAGACTCGACGGTAGAAAGGAATCAAGCAAGGTGCAATTCAAGGAAGTCGAACGAGAGTTCAGAATTTGAAGCCAAGGGAAGAGGTCAAGCTGTATGGATGAGATCCCTATAATTCTAATCCTATGTTGCAGGTTCACATCAGTACAGTAACGTAACCGAAGTGACAAACTAGACCTGCATGGGCCACCACAAAAATATGTAATGCCCCAGTCCCAAAATACTTAGGACTAGTTACGTATCCATGCCAGCTGCATACATACGAAGTATACTCCAATATATGGAAACTCGTATGTATACATAAGCTGTAAAATGTAGTAGAACCATAATAACTAAATCTCATCCACTAGATAAATAAATGATATATAAGCAACTTTGAATTTGTCATGTATACAATCGTTGGACGGAGACAAAGTCCACTACCAACTATCTCAAATAAAATGTACAAGAAGTGATCAATAAAATAATGAGACGAACCAAGCGCAATCGTCTTCGAAAGAATGGAGAAGACCACGTCCTTGGCTAGAACACCTGTAAAATCACAGAAGCACACCTGGAGAGATAACCAGGTCCTCAGAGGGACGTAACAAGATACATAAAGAACATGCCATAATAAACTAAATATATAATATGTCACAAACCGAAATAAGTGACAAGACGACAATAAGGTAATCTAACCGTACTACAGTGTTTATGAAGTTAAGAACAAACCTCTAACGCATGGGCACTCTGGCTCAGTAGCAGTAATCTTAGGTATGGCCTATCAGGATACCAGGGACCTCAAAGCATAACATTCATCGAATGTCAGAGGCCAGCAGTAAATCAGTATCAGGATCCAGGACCGTATCTCCCGCAGAGATAACCGACAATAGGGAAGTGCATACTTGGCCCATACGGTAAGGAACTGTTCTTCCCACCCAATGCCTAACAGAGTCACATCCATGTCTCATATACCTCTACTAACTGCTAAGTCTCCTAACATGCCTCTATTAGTAGTTATCCCTAACGCATGCGCATGGGGGATCAGCCCACACACAAGAACCTCTACATGCTACTCATCTCACACATCCTCGTGGTACAACTGTGTCAAGGTATATGTGATACACTATAGACGGTGGTCTCTTAACTCTAAGTCCACATGCAATCAAAGGATAATAACAAAGTATATCTAATATCACTGAGCAGACAGTAAATCAAGAACTAGAAATAAATGAACAGTGATATGTAATAAAATGCAACTGAATATAAACAGTATAATGGCAAGGTATCTTGCCTGAGGTTATGTGCAAAAGAGAATAATCCAGTAGCTCGAACCGGCAAAATAAACGAAGCAAGAAAAGCCAAATCCTGCAGATAACTCCGGATGCTGCAATAAACATCACGAACGAGTTTAGAATATAAGATATACCAAGAAAACGCCTGTCCAAAAGTTAAATTCTGGAACATGGGCAAAATCACAATTTTAGGTCAAAACGATGTCCGCCGTTGGACCCGTTTTGCATCGAAATGTGCGTCAGAACCTACTATCTCTAAAGTCGTCAAACTACATGTCTACAAATTTTTTTTGATGAGACGAATCCAACGGTATGTCCAATTTTAGATTCTGGTGGGCTGTGCACAAAATCGCCCGTTGAGTGGGTTTGTGGGCCCGCCAAAATAGCGTCCCGATCAACGGTCTCTGAATCGGACCAAACATGGCTTACAGGACCAAAAAAATATTTTGAGTCCAATGGCGTAAGTTTCATCGTGATATGATGAGTGTGCACAAAGTTGTGACTTAATTTGCAAAGGGTCGATACGGGGTATCTCGACGGATACGCATTGATTTCGTCGCGCACATGCAAGGAAATCGGGTTCCGTCAGTTCTCATACGTCGACAACATCCATACACGCCTTTCAATGCATATAGTGCGCGATCACGTCACCCGGTTTGTCGGGACACACGCCGTATCGGGTGTTTTTCCACTTTTTTGAAAACAGAATTTACAATTTTTCGTGAAACTTTAACAACGTGTAACTTTCTACATACTAGATGAAAAGTGAATCCAGAAGGTGCGTTACAATCTCGGTTATGTTGTCTTTGGCTAACATCAATTAGTTTTTACAAAAGTTTAATGGATAGCGAGAAAAGTGGCCGACAAGTTGATGTTTTGAAACAGTTTTTAATATTACAGAAAATAGATTTTTGTTCAACTTTGTCTCGATTTTTCGAGCAAGTAGATGTGTTGTTTTTGAAATCCACCTGGAGGATCTCGAAGAGGGTCAAGTCTACTTTCCAGAAAATCTTATAGATCGAAAATCGGTGCTACGAGTAAAAAGTTACGCCGTTGGGAAGTGGGGTACCTTGAGTGGAAAAACAGCTCCGTAGGTGACGCGGGGCTGACTTTCGATGCTTCGTTCATTGCACACAAAGCTCCGTCGCTGGTGAAATGAATTCGTAGGCGAAGAGGGTATGATCAGCCTCAACTTTCGTTTTGGAAGATTAGGGTTTTGAGGCTTGTGGAGGAAGATGTATTTATATCTACTAGTAGCAAAACCTAATACTAATAGGTTTTAAAACTTTGAATCCCACGGGTAGCGTGAGCTTGCTGCTTAAAGCAGCAAGCATTGAATTTGTAGGGCCCGCCCACTTTTAAGTGGGTGGGTTATTTATTTTTTTTCTTTTTCTTTTTTCTTTTCTTTTCCTTTTCCTTTTTCTTTTTTTTTCTTTTCTTATTCTTTAAATCTTTTATAGATAAAACTATATATATTCAAAAATCATTTAAATACAAATAACACTTTAAATATCACATATCCATATATTTAATATATTTAAATATATCTACATATATATATAAATTCATCTTACAATAAATCAATCTCAATAATAATAATAATAATATCTAAATAGAATGAACATATTTTAATCTCCATGAAATAACTTAAATTATAATAAAATAATAATAATCGTCCCAATGGGTGAACTTTACCGCTCACCCATGTGTGGGTCCAGAAAATTATACCATCTTGTAAAATATTATTTTATTAATAAAATATAAATTTTGTACCTAAAAGTCAATAATATTCAACAAGTCTCAAAATTATTTAAAAATATTTGTACACACATGAAATATTCCTATATGGCCATCTTGGTCCCACCACATGCCTACATGGGCTTAAATTTGGTCCGGACCCAGTTCGGACTGGTTTGGCACAACCGGGTCATCTAAAAATCAATATATAAAATAATATTTAATTAAAATAATTTAAATAAGTAAATTCACAATTTGGTCTGGTTTTTCTAGTTTGGACAACACCATGGCCAGGCCTCTCCCGGCATGACTGGTACACTAGTCAAGGCACACTGCTACATCTTTCGTGCCAAAATTCATGGTAGTCTCGTGTTCCAAAATTCAACAATGGCTAAGGTCGCTGTAAATAAGTAAATAAAACCATAAATTGTATAAATTTATTTTTAAGTCGAATAAAATAATAAAATAATTTAAAAAAATAGGGGTTTTACAATATAACACATCTCACCATGATGAAAGAGCTCCGTTAGCTTGGGACAAGTACCCTCTTAACAGGTATCCATCTTTTGAACAAGTTCATACCAGTGAGCTGCAAGTTTCAAGATATTAAATCTATTAGGCTATAGTTTCAGGCTGTGGCCAGAAAATTTCTCGTTTTCTATAGCTTAGCATACTGCTTGGTCGTTGTTTCTTAAAAATGCACATCGTGTATATCCTAGAAAAATAGTAGTAGACTATATGAGATAGTAACTGACATGTGTAAACTGAGATAGGAAGTGTACTGTTGTAGTGTACATTTGTTTACGATCTCTTAAACTTGTTCCATTCAGTATTCATTATATATTGTGAACCGTATGGATGCATACTAGATAGCATTCTCTTTGAAGTGCTTGTTGACTTGGTAGCTTTTCACTGACCGGTTTGGTGTTATCATGCTTAGGTATAGAGCTTGAGTAGGAGCACCTCTAGGAGTATCAGTAGCAGCAGTACTTCTCTGAGGAGGCTGTCGATTTCCTCAGCACCTGACAATTCATCCATGGCTGCTCTTATTTTACTTTCCATGGCACTTTTATTAGCATACTTTTTTTCCTATATTGGCTAGGTTGTTTCCATCTAATTTTGAGATATTCAGTTATATAAGACATTGTATTTTGCTAGCTCATGTTTCATTGTGTATCGCGTTATACAAGACATACTTTTCATTGTGTATCAGATCTGGATGATTCGATATTATTGTTTTAATGAAAATTATTATTTTGATAATTGTTGTGTATATTATATGCTTTGTGATTAAATGTTAAAATGTAAAATTGCTTATTCCAAAAGCAGGAATTTTTTTTTAAAATGGAAGAGAATTTAAGGCGTGCAAGATATGTCCTAATTGATATGTATATGATATTTTTTATGACATACAATGAATGTCATAATTGACTAATAAAGACATGCAAAGGAACGTCGTAAAATATTATTAACGACGTGCATTTGAATGTCGTGATTGTGCATTAACAACGTGTATATGTATGCCGTGAATGTGTATTAATGGCGCGCTAATACACGCCATAATTGCATTTTCAAGGCACGCAATGAATGTCGTAAATGAGTATAGACGACACACAAATTGAGTTTAGACGACACGCAGATTATGTCGTCTAAACTGCCATCTTTTTACGGCATGGGCTAATACGGCGTTAGCATGTGTGCCGTCTAAAGTGTTTTACGGCGCACATTACGTATCGTAAAAACACATTTTTCCTGTAGTGTGGGTTCCGAAAGCATAAGATTTTGTGAAAAGGAGGTGTATGTGAGCTCTGATGATCAGGTCCACTGATTCCCTTGCTAGGTAGAGATGGAAGTACATATCTGAAAGATGTCAAGAGTAGTACTTCTTTAGGAACTTGCCATTGATGGGCATCATGAACAAGTTCCCATTTGGTCGGGCGAGACGGTAAGCACCGTTTGAGTATACCGTCTCTACGATGAAAGGTCCCTCCCACTTGGGCTCAAACTTTCCTGGTATTTTGTGAGTCAACACCATCGGCCTCCTGACTGCCACGACCAGGTCGCCTACTTGAAAAGTCATCTGCTTGACCTTTTTGGTGAAAGCCTATGATATACGGGCTTGATAGAGTTCTATGCGCTGCTGAGCTAGGAGACGTTTTTCATCAAGTGCCTCCAATTTTTGAAGACGAAGATGCTGATTGTCTTCTTCTGTCAATTGATTTGTGATCGCTACATGGAGTGAGGGTATCTGGATCTCAAGAGTCAGTACCGCTTCGCTTCCGTAGACTAAGAAGAATGGTGTATTGCCCGTCGGAGTCCGTACCGTTGTACGGTAGACCGAAAGGCATTCGTCGAGCTTTTTGTTCCAATCACGTTTGTTGGATGACATGACTTTTTTGAGTTGCCTGATGATAGTCTTGTTAAAAGCCTCGGCTAATCCGTTTGCTGCCGGATTATAGGCAGTTGATGCCATGTTCTGAATTCGATTCTTGTCACAGAATCTGCTGAAAACATGGCTGATGACTGTGGACCATTGTCGTGGATAATCCTACGGGGTACCCCGAAACGGTAGATGACATGATGCTTGATGAAGCTAATCACCCTAGAGCTTTTCACTTCCGTCAGCGGAACTGCTTCTGCCTATTTGGAGAAGTAGTCGGTGATGGCTAGGATGAAGCGGTGTCCTCTCGATAAAGAAGGGGTGATAGGTCCTACAATGTCCATGCCCCAAGCTTCAAAGGGCCAGGAGGCGATCTTAGGATGTAGTGGTTCCGACGGTGTATGGATAAAGTCGGCATGAAGCTGGCAAGCATGGCAATTTTTAGCATAGTCGACGGCGTCGGCTGCCATGGTTGGCCAGTAGTAACCCATGCGTCGCAGTCGATCCTACAACTTAGGGCCAGGTTGATGAGCCCCGCAAGTCCCGTCATGAGCTTCCCGAAGGGCTTCGGCTGCTTCTTCGTTGGATAGACATCGAAGGAGAAGTCCATCGTAGGAACGTCGGTACAGCATTTTAGTAGATGTGTCATAGTAAAATCGAAGGGAACGCCTTCGGACCGAAACGGCTTCTTTCGATTCTTCTGGGAGAATTCTATAGACAGTGAAGTCGATGAAGGGGAACCTCCAATCTCGGACATTAACACCGGCACTTGTCATTATGGCATGGGCTATTTGTGAGCATAGGTTATTTTTGGGACAGACCAAGTCTCGACCAACTACCGTGACGTAGTGTTGAGTCCCAAGGGATGCCGCTAATAAAGCTGCGAGGCCAGCCAGAGCGTCAGCCTCCAGGTTTTTGGAGCCGAGGTACGTGTTCTATAAAGAACTTGGTGAAGGTTGAAATAATATTCAATGCAGCTTCATGGTAAGGAACCAGATCTTCATGACAAACTTCGTATTGCCTTCGAATTTGATTAACGACGAGTTTTGAGTCATCATAAGCTTCCAGATGATCCACTCCTAGCTGTTGTGCCAGCTGGAGTCCCATGATAAGAGCGTTGTACTCGGCAACATTGTTGGAGCATGGCTCTGAAAGGGAGTAAGCATGCTGGATGACCAGCTGATCGGGGGAGACTAAGACCACCCCTACTCCTGTAATGATTTGGCCTTTGGGGTCCGTTCTCGAAGCGCCATCGAAAAACACTCGTCAGACGGAGCTTTCTTCGGTGACGTTTGATTCTTGGACCTCATCCGGGATGTCTTCATAGAGTCTGGAGGACTCTGGGATGGGGTACGTGGCTAAAAAGTCGGCTAGGGCTTAACCCTTGACGGCTTTTGTAGAACAAATACCATGTTATATATTGTCAATAGGATTGCCCATGTAGCTAGTCGGGAGTTAAATAATCCTGGCTTCATCATGAGAACCCTGAGTGGATTGACTCGGAAGATGACATGAATTGTCTGGCCCGAAACATAATGGCGAGTCTTCTGGATGGCGAACACCAAAGCTAAATATTCCTTTTCGACAGGGTTGTACCGGTGTTCAGCCCCAATCATTGTCCTACTAAGGTAGTAGATAGCTTGCTTGTAGCCTGTATCGTTGTTCTGAGCCAACAAAGCGTCGAGGGAATCATCCATGGCACAGACGTAGAGGAGAAATGGTTTACCTGCGACGGGTGCCACCAGGACTAGCGGGCTCGTCAGGTAAGCTTTGATATCATCGAAAGCTTTCTGGCATTCTTCTGTCCAGACGTAGGAGACTCCCTTCTTCATGAGCTGGGTGAAGGGTTGACATTTTTCGGAAAGGTTTGTTATAAACCTTCGGATGTATGCAAGACGCCCTTGCAGGCCTCGAAGTTCTCGGAGGTTCTTCGGAAGGTCCATGTCAAGGATGGCTTTGGTCTTCTCGGGATCGACATGAATGCCTTTTGCCGTAATAATGAAGCCCAAAAACTTTTCGCTATAAACCCCAAGAAAGGATTTAGCGGGGTTCATCTTGAGTTGATGCGCTCGCATGAGATCGAAGACTGACTTTAGGTCTTGTAAGTGATCACCTTTGAGACGGCTTTTGACGACGATATCATCAACATAACATTCAACTATTTTACGTAGATGTTGACAGAAGATGGTACTTATAGCTCGTTGGTACATAGCACCAGCGTTCTTCAAACCAAAGGGCATCACTGTGTAGCAGAAAACCCCTTTCAGAGTCCTGAACGACGTATGTTTTGCGTCATCGGGGAACATTTTGATCTGGTTGTAGCCCGAGTACCCGTCCATGAAAGACATGCGTTCGAATCCACATGTATTGTCGATCATCATGTCAGTAATTGGAATCGGGAATTTGTCTTTCGGACATGAAGTATTGAGATCTCTGAAGTCGATGTAGACGCGTATCTTCCCATTCTTCTTGGTGACAGGGACGACATTGGCCATCCAATCCGGATGCTGCTCTTCACGAATGAACTCACTGCTCAGGAGTTTGTCCACCTCTTGATCGATAGCGTTCATGATGTCAGGACAAAAATGTCGTTGTTGTTGCTTTATAGACTTAGCATCAGGTAAGATGTTAAGTCTATGCATCACGATCTGGGGATCAAGTCCCGGCATATCTTTATAGCTCCAGGCGAAGACGTCAATGTATTCTTTGGCCAATTGGACTAAAGACTCCCGGTCTCTTCCCTTTAGACTCTTGCTGATGAAGATAGGTTTGGAAGAAGACTCGTCCCCAAGGTTGATTTGCTCGACTTTGTCTTCGGTAGGGGGTTCGCGTAATTCAAAACGAGACTCCCACTGTGCTCCTAGGCGTTGAGCCAAGGTTCTTCCTCGAAGAATTTTGGCGTTTGGTCTTCGCCTTCATCCTTTCAAGATTGTGCAGATGCCATGTTGACTAATAGCACCTTCCTGAAGACTGAGCCGATACTGGTATCGGAATCCCTAGTTGATGCTTCAGATGAATGAGAGTGCTCCACTTCTTCTGCTTTCGAACTCTCTGGAGTTGTCGGCGGTGTGACATAGCCCACCCCCTGTCGAGTATGATGATAGTAGTCATGCGGCTTTCCTTTGGGTGTTGGGAGTCGGAGGGGAAGACACCGGCCTTTGCCGTATTTCAGGCCCTTGTTGCTTTTCAGATCGTAACCCATCTTTTGGATGAGGTACTTTGTCTTGTCCGTGTACCGATAGACTTATATTCTGTCGGTATCCGATTCTGGCTCAAGTGGTGGGGGGTCTTGATGATGCCCGACTTTGCCGAAGATGATGGGTTCTTCGTCCCGGTTCTGCGATGGGACTATAAAACAGACTCCTTGGGACGGGACTACTTGATTTACATGATTGACGATCGTTATTTATGTTTGTAACGACCATAGTACGTTATCTAGTGTATACATGGCATTCCAATATGGAAGACTGGAATAATTGAAAGACACTCTATTATTGATAAAACACAAGATTTTGTCTCGTGGGATTACATTGTCAAGAGAAGGTGCATCTATGTCAACAGATATGTATTCTCCTAACTCTTCATCCGTGAGCACTGGGGTTGGTTCGGGAGAACTCATCACAGGCTTGACCTTGGGATCTGAGAGGGCTATGTGGGCCTTCTCTTACAGCTTGGGCGAGGCTGAAGATTGCGGAGGCTTGCCTTTAAGACGCACCTTCAGGGGTGCCGCAACTGCGCCTTCGGTGACCGGTGCCTTCCCCTGTAGTTTTGCCACAAGGGGAGCCGACGTTTGAGGAGGTCTTCCCTTGAGCCGTATCTTCAAAGGAGCTTCGGCGGGTGTTCTACCTAGAGAAGTTGGTGCTTTTTCAGGTAACTTGATTGCCATGGGAGGCAACATCTGCGACGGTTTTCCTTTGAGTCGAATTTTTAGAGGAGCATCGAGAATCATTTCTGCCTCCACATCTGCCTCCGTCATCGTTTCTGCTTCGTCATCAGCATCATTGGCTTCTCCTTCATCAAGCGACTTATATAAGTTAGCATCGGTGAAGTAGGCTTTGACCCCTTTGAAGGGGTCAATGTCGGGGAACTCTGTTCGGATGATGTTGTTAGTGGACACGTACTTCATGCATTGGTGGAGTGTAGACGGCACCACCATGTACTCGTGCAGCCACGGCCGTCCTAGCAGGAGGTTGTAGTTGACGTCGGCGTCTACGACATAGCAAGTCACTTCGGTTCGGAGATTACCGATATGACATTTCAGTCGAATTTTCCCCAGCGGTTCACTTTTGCTGGCATTGAAACCGCTGATTGTAGTGTTGGAAGGCGCCAAACGGTGCACCGGGATTCCCAATGTTGAGAGCAAAGTCCTCAGGATGATGCTGAGGGAAGATCCTGGATCAATCTGAATTCGCTTCACCTTGATGGAACCCACATACCCTGTGTAATACAGTGGCCTGTTGTGCCGATTGTGCTTGAGCAGCATGTCTTGTTGGGTAAAGGTTATGTTGGGGATGACCTCCTCCACACAATGGCAGTACGCACATATTATTGGGAGGTCCTCAGGCTGCTTAACTTGCCTGATGAAGGACTCAGCATCCTTCAAGGCTTCACAGAGAGCTTCGCGGGTGTCTCTGGAAAGACGAAGAAGCTCGAACAGAGATAAGCGGGCAGGAGTACCGGCAAGTTGCGCCAGTATGTCAAAGTTGTGGGGCTTGGCTAGCCCCGAAGCATTTTCTCTTTACAAAGGCTTGTCGAAGCGGACCTCTACGTGCTTTTGCTTATTGGTTGCTAGAGGTCTGGATGGACCCTCTTCCTAGGCAGCAGGGGCGGTGCAGGGAGGCACCACCTCGACGGCAGCTTCGTCAAGTTGGGCATTCTGTTGCGAACGCATTTGTACAGGAAGTGCCTCTTCCGTGGAGGAAGAGACCATGCGGCAAGACTTGGTCTTCTTGCCCTTGGTTTTCAGAGCAGTGCGTACCCCCAGTTGAGTAACTTCAGAGACGAGGTCTGGATGAACCCATAAGATGTCTCCTCGAGATGTAGTGAGCACTATGAGTCAACTCCTGTTGTCACGGGTAGGTGGTAGGTTAACCACCTCCATTATCGCCTTTGGGATAGAGACAACGTCATCTTGTGCTGTGGTTGGCGACAAGGTGCCGAATTAGAGCGACACCAGGTTGGCCGAGACTGTCTTCTCCTCGTAATCGACGGAAATGACATTCGCATTGATCATGCGTTGGATGTAATTCTTGAGGACGTAGCATTCCTGAGTTGGATGTCCGACAAACCGATGGTAGTGACAGTACCTCGGGTTGTCAACTCTCCCTACCTCGTCTGGATGCTTCGTGTCTGGTAATTTGATCTTATCACCCTGCTTCAACATCTCGAAGAGTTGTAAGGTGTCTTCATCACTGAAAGAGTATACCTCCTTTGGCCTCGGTGCAAGCGGAGGCTTCTGAGTAGGTGCCTGTGCGCTTTTAGAAGCATTGACAGTCAATGTATGCTTCCCCTTCGTCTCACGTCCAGGGTTGCTGGTAGCAGGTCGTTTTCTCTTGTCTTCAAAGTCAGGGAAACTGACTCCCAGAAGGCGAGTATTGCATGCCTTCTTTTCAGCTGCTTCGGCCTCAATAATCAATGAGCTCCAGTCGGGAGAAGGAGTGGAGTTGAGCTAGAGCTTAACCGCAGAAAGTATGTTCATGCTGCAGGAGGAGAGGAGTGCATATTCTGGCATACCCGGGGGCAGTCTGAAGCAGGCTTGTCGAAATCGTTCGATGAATGTTCGAACCATTTCTTTTTCCTTCTGACGTACCTCTATAAGGGACGCCATCGTCATGTCTTTCCCTCTATCGTAGAAACGATCAAGAAAGAGGCGTGTCAAGTCATCAAAGGAGGATATGGAGTTGTCAGGGAGACTGTAGTACCAGTTGTAAGCTACTCCTTTCAATACCTCGACAAACAGGCTGGTGAGTAGCACGTCTTCCTTCGAAAGATGTCCCGTTTGGGACTGGAAGTACGTCAGATAACGGCATGGAGAGTCCTTTCCATCGTGTGGCGTCAACGTTTGTGGTTTATACTTGGGAGGATATACCACTTTGTTCCATTCGATGGGGTATGGTTGTGGGATCCACATCTTCTGGCGCTCCTCATGTCTGTTCTTTGACTCGAAGTGCTCACACAAGTCCCTGATCATCTCAACCACGTCTTCTATGGAGCTGGGAGTCAGAGAATGTAAAACAGTCTGGAGTTGTACATTCGAAGGTTTCGATACCCGAGATGCTTCGCGACAATCAGTATTCAAGGATGGCCGTTGAAGGGGCACACTTGATTCCCCGTTAGCTCCTGGGTCCGGATTGGTGGAAGGTGCTCTGGCCAAAGCTGACCGTATATCGAACACTGCTTGAGTCAGTGTTTGGATGGAGACAGAGAGGGTTTTGAGTCCCCCTTCAAAGTATCCGTACGTTGAACGAGGTTTGCTGGCGGAGCATCAAACTCCGTATCACCACCACCTCATGTCATGTATACTGTCATGATGTGACTGGAAGTGGATGGATCGGTTGAAGCTTCACTTTCAACCTCGCTCTCCTGTAGAAGAGTCGCTTCTCCTGGAGTTTCATCCTGGCTACCCCCAGTTATGCTCTGGAGGATATCCTCGTCGGAAGGAGAATCAACAAGGGCTTGACTACCCCCAGCTATTACTTCTTCCAAAATCTTCTTTCTCGCTCGGGTGCCTTCAAACACTCCTGAAGATGGGACAGTCACCTTGGTCTTCCTCGGCTGGCTCATGGATGAGGACGAGGAGTTGCCAGTCGCTTTTCGGATTGATGAGGAGTTAGAGACTACATTGCAAGAAGCAACCTTTAGTTTTGGCTCTTCTTCAATCGACACCTTCTTCCCAAGGCGACGTTGGAGGGGTGTTGACGATTACAGTCGCTGGAATACAGACTGTCTTCATGGTGGGACTGTTGTCTTGTAAAAATAGTTGATGGTGACCACAGCACAGGTGTGCCCTGTGAGGGAAGCATTGTGCTTGTCGGTCGACTCTCCTGACCGGCGTTTATGAATGATCACATTACGCAAATTGTTAGAGGAGAGTGCCACCTTTACACCCACATCAGGCGCATGGCAATGCCAAGCGCCGGGGTGATCAAGTGAATGTTGTGCCCCCTGATCTAGCACATAAGGCGCGCCCAGATCAATAGTAGAGGAACCACATTTATAGTGACTTGAACCAGCCTCAGACGCACAACCAATATAGGCACGGGGGTTCAAGACCACGGAATTTGCCTTGCACGACTTGGTTACGAATGCAGCAGATGCGCCCAAGTGAGACAAGGACTTTGAGGGTCGGCTCGTTTCTGGCACAGAAGCACCCGAGTCAACTTTGTACAGCTTACCATCAGCAGCGCGCATGATTGTGAGCACATGCTTCTGGTTTGCCGTTGGCATAGCACGTTTGAGGCGCATGGCCCGTGCCGTATTGGACTTCTTCGTACCAGCCCGCTGGGGTGCATAGTACTCAGTCCAAATTATCCTCGCCATGACAGCGAGTGAGTCTGTCAAAGACAGAGGCCTTCTGTGGCACACCAGAGTTCATGTGCAGGGCGTTAGATGCGTCCCTGCTCTATCGACGAATTTTTCTTGACTGAGAAGGAGATGGTTGGGGAATGTGGTCAGCACCACGTTTTCCCGAGAGATGTGCTGCACCCGCAGGCACATCCTGACTGCTGAGGGTGTCAGCGAGAAGGGTAGGCTGCATCGGCGAATCTCCTTCAGTGATGGTGCCAGGGGTCTCCACTTTGTGCACCAGGCTTGGCGAGTCTTCTTCGGCTTCGGCAGCCGCTTCGAAGGACTTGCGCTGCCTTCAGAGATGAACTTCTCATACGCCTGTTGATTGAGGCGTATGACTAGTGTCTTGTGGGAGGAGCCCACCTTCACGTCGTCAGATTACGACACAACTTTCTCATCGGAGGAGAAAGAGGTCCCCAGCAGAGTCGCCAGCTTATTTGCTATTAAAATCTTTGAGTTCAAATTTCAATTATAAACAGAACAGTGTTACAATGTAGGATTTAGATGTAGTCCTAGGGGTACACTTTTGTTTTTATCTGGGTCCTATGTCGATGGAGCAAGTGGTAATGCGTTGACTTCGTTGACGATCTGACGACGATTTTAGGTTCTCTGAAGGTCTGGGTTGCTCTGGATGCTGGAGCTTGCGGAGGGGAAGAAGACGTTGAGTGTCTCTTTCGATCTCTATGAGTGGACGTGCGTCACTGTAACTCAGATGATCTCGTTCTCTGTCTTTGTCTCTGTGTGTGTTTTTTTGATGAAGGAATGATCCTTCTATTTATAGCTTGCAGGCTGGCTGCTCATGCATGCATATGTTGGATGTGCCTGGTCGTGGGAACGCCACGTAGTTGATGCTGGCAGGGGAACATGGTTGATGCACCCTAATTTGGAGATTGAATCCTTCCTGTTGCACCTGCGGTGTTGCGAAAGAGCTGACACGTGGCGACTGAGAGGATTTTTTGATTTCTGAGATCTTGGGTGGTTAGCACCCCTTCGTGGACTGAACTGAGTCGAAGGACACATGGCGTATGTCCGTGGCTCAAAGATCTCGAACTTGGTGGAGAGGGATCTGACAGGATGCGCCCAGGATTGGACGCAAGGGAAGACTTAGCTCATAACCTTCGGGAGTCACGAACCAATCTGGGCGCATGGCTTTGAGGCGCATGCAAAGATTTGGGCGCATGACTGTGGTGGCGCATGCGGTGATTTGGGTGGCCACGTGGCAAGGCAGCTCGATCGAACAAACGAAGTGATGTGCTGATGTCTTCGTTTTCTGCAAAAAGCTGTCAACTGTTCAGTACTCGAGGGACGTGCTGCCAACTCTGTCACTTTAGTATTAATTGCTTGGTGGGTGACGAGCCGAAGGGACATGACGCATGGATCTGTGTTCACCAGGACGCATGGATCTGTGCTTTGTTGGGCGCATCCATACGGGGCGCTTGGTGCTGATCGGCGCATCTGTATGGTGTGTTGGATGCTGACAGGCGCATCTGCTGCGTGGCATATCCTTATTTGTCTGGCTGTTGAGTTCTTCGAATGCTTTAAATAGCCGTTTTGACTTGGCTGAATTCGAAGGGACAGGTTCATCACCATGAATGCAAATTCATTGCACGGGATTCGGAAAGCCTGCCACTTGGCGCGTGGGTTTGATTTGCCCGACCTATAAATAGCAACAAGGCGAGAGTTTGTTTCTCGTTTTCTTCCGTCTTTCCGAATGGAGATGTACTTCTTCACTCGAGTTCATTTTGTTGACAAGACGCTCCCGAGGGTGAAGATACGTCGAGTCGTCTTCGTACGCACTCGTGAATGTGACTGTTACATCCAAAAATTGGGATCACGGGCTCCCGATGCAGACCGGAGGTGCCTGTTGCATCCAAAGATCGGGATGCTCGAGTCCCGTCTCCGTTATGCTGGAAGAGCCACAGATCGAAATTGCGGTGCTCTCCTCTTCCTTAGGCTTTGGAGGGCTCTTCCTCCAGCTAGAGTGGGGTTGATCGCCCACCCTTGTTATGCTCAAAATCGAAGTAGAGTGCATATGCTGAGACTTCATGATGCGCCTAACTGAGACGCTGAAGGGACGCGTCTGACGGATGATGTGCCTGGCATGGGGCGCATGGCAGTTTGCTGCGCTTGGTTGTAGTCTTAGGAGCTTTTTTTTGTAGAAGTTCTCCTTTGTAAAGCATTTCTTTGGACATGTAATAGACTTTCATATGAAATAAAAATATGTACTTTTGCTATCCTTTGCTGTTCCAAGTACTTCGTTTGAGCTTCCTGGCACATGTAGTGTTAAGCGCATAGGAATTTTGGCCTATAGATGAGCCTAAAATTCCATGCTTCTACACATACGGGTAACTAGGGCCCTGCTGAGTTCTGCTCTCTCCCGCATACTGGTAACGAGGGCCCTCTCCACTAACAGTCTCTCCACCATGCCTCCTATGATGATGGGAATGTCTTCGACAAACCGTGCCAGTCGGATAATCTGATAGAAGATGCATATGTAATGGGGGCATCTCCAGTTCCCGTCCAAGTCCCAGATGATGGACACGACTCACAAGTTCCTGCATAAGAGCTAGACTATGCTGCTCTGGATATCTCTCGTGCTCTCGAAAATATTGTTGGTACTCACCACTCTGAATGATTAAACTTACAAATTAAAACAATATCTATGTAAATGTAAATTTAAGTTTGTAATAAAGTCATACCAAATCAGATATGTTATCGACAAAAGCACGCAGACTACCATCATCTATGGCTCTACATTTGAACCTTGGCTCCTCGAATGTATATGATCTGTTGCTTATACAAGGGCATCCCCACCATTTCTTATAAGCAAAGTCACCATTATCTGTAAAATATGGACGAACTATTAGCACACTATTTATACTTAAGTAATCCGAAAACCAGAGATATTAGAACTTACATTCTTCTAGAGATGTTATTAGGGGAGACATGTTTCTCACATTATAAATCTCATACCGTCTATTCCAATCAGCAACTACACCAAGAATTCTATTTATTGCATTGGTTGTATCATAACTCAAATACGGTGGATCATCTGGAATAATTTGTCTCATCGCAAATTGACGAAGAACACGGTCAGCAGGATGATACAAAGTGTATTGATCGTATATAATATATGATCTATGCAAACTAAGAACATATGACAATTTCTTCAATTCTGGATCATCCTCTCTAGATGTGTAGGGAATCCATGCAACCTATTCCATGATAATGGTTGTAATTGATGATATCGCTAATAATTTAAATAAAATAAACATGTAATTACTTAATTAACTTATTATATTGCAATTTATCAAATTGAGAAAGATAAAGTGATACAACCTTGTATTGACAGTGTTGTTGATCCACTACATGTATGGTCCATCGTAAAGAAAGTGGAAAGATGGTATTAGAAAAAACACTAGTGACAGGTCTACCAATATAGAAATGCTCAAATGACCAAACCTGTCAATATTAGATCAACTATTTGAATTAGGAATAATAATAAAGATTATAATATTCTAAGTAATCTAGGTGTAAGAATTTTATGTTTACCTGAAGCAGTGTCATACAAACACAAATATTTGAATTAGGTTTCGAACCAACATAGTCCGTCAAACATCCATACATATGAGCTAAAGTGGCAGCCCCCCATGCATGACAAGTTGGTTCCTTTAAATTATTAATGAATTGCAGAAGTCGCACATTAACCAGATTTTTTTATGAATCCGAAAATAGAACTGCACCACATAAACAGAGTAAATATGCTCTAGTGCAATAAATAACCTATAAATATTATATTTTTATAAGCATAAATATTATAATAATTTAAAACTTAAATTAAGTTTACATAAAAATACATACCCGTATGTCATCTACATGAATCTTGTTATCAATAGTGCGATCTAGGCCCATAAAGTTGCTACGCAACTATGTTAACTTTACATAACTGCTACTTCCAATATCATATGGAGGCATAATACCGAGATAACACTACCAAAATACGACAATTTAGCGACGTCCTAAAACGTCGTTAAAAATACAAAATACGTCGCTAAAATAAAGTAGCGACGTAATTAGCGACGTAATAAATAGGTCGTCGAAAACCTAGTCGCAGATTAAAACTTCGTCGTTGTAGCGACGTTTTTTTACGACACTAAAACGTCACAAATTTAGCGACGTTGAGCGACATTAACTACACGTCGCTAAATTAGCGACGTAATTAGCGACGTAAATACGTCACATGTGATGACGTGGCAATGTTTGACACGTCAGCAAATTAGCGATGTTTAGCGACATACAGATACATATTACCGACTTATACGATACATATTAGTGACGTACTGATACATATTTGCGACGTATATCCACGTCGCTAAACGTCGTAGAACGTCGCTAAATTACTGGAAAAATTAAAAAAATGCAATTTCTAAAATCCTGCACATAATTTTCAATGGTGCCCAAACTGTCCAAACTGCACTTCACACACATACACATATCATCACAAACATACACACATAAATATATCATCACATACGCTGTAAACACAGACACAAATCACAAACATACACAAAAATATCACAAACATACATGTCCAACAAAGTAAATATCATACATGCACTCAATAAAAATATTAACAAAGTAAATATCACAAACTTACATGTCCAACAAACATACATGTCCAACAGAGTCAAATAAGAATGAAAGTCAGTGTACCAATGATCAATGGGCCCATAGGACCAATACATACAAAGATGATAAAAAAAATACTATATCACTGAGGAGCCCTGCTGCGCATCTGAGATAACATGAACTCATACTGCTCCTGTGTAAGCTGCACCATAGGGGCAGGAGGAGGCAGTGCAACGTCTGGAGTCGGTGCCGTCGATGGACCAGGAGAATGTATCTGCTCCAGCTCTCACAGTCGCTCAACATGCGCAGCAAGGGTACGCACCATCCTTTGAGAACTCTCCTCAATAGAAGTATGTATCTGCGAAAGTGAGGCAGACATGGTCCTCTGTGATCCCTTGAGCTCGACCTGACTACGCTTTGTGCGCTCCGTAGACTCGGTGAGCATCTGCAAGCTGCCAGCTGTAGTCTCCTGCAGAGTCCTCGGCTCCTGTATACTACATTCGAGCGCATCAAATCATCCGATAATCGTCGGATCGTCGTTCTGCGGCACGGACGGGGGCTGGTCAGAAATCCTATGTAGCAACTCGTCATGCAGCTCGTTTAACTAACGACAATCTCATGAGCTCATTGAAGAACATATAGGCAACTCTAAAGGGGGGTGAATAGAGTTTATAACGATAATGGCCAAATAAAAATTAACTCTTTTCACCAACAGTAAATAATAAGAGTATTAAATGTGGAAATAAAAAGATCAAGAGAGCATACGCAAACACAGCAGATTTTTAACCTGGTTTCTCTCGTGGAGGACTAGTCCAGGCCTAAGAACTCTAGCTCGAGATTAAATCCATTATTTATGAAATAGTAGTTACACCCCGTGCCTTTTCTTCAGAAGAGCACGTCAACTTCTTACAAAGATCGTTGTGGCGAAGCTTGGAATTTTCCAAGCGACTTTCTTGACTCTTGCACAAACTTCTAACTGAATAGTACTGAGCACTTTTAGGCTTAGGAAGCTTGTGGCTAGTATTTGAGAAGGTTAAGGCTTGTATGAGGCTTATAGAGAAGAGAGGAAAAGATAATTGGATAATTAAAAATTGTAGAAATGATGGGTTATTTATACTAGTCTAGGAGGACAGAGTTCGGCCAGAACTCTGTCCCAAAGATTCAAAAATATAGCCGTTGGACAACTTGCAAACAGTAAGCCCTAAAAATTAGGGTCCTAAAAATCAGGGGGCAGAGTTCGGCCCAAACTCTGTATGGGGCAGAGTTCGGCCCGAACTCTGTCTCCTTGTTGACAGAGAGTTCATATGGGATTTGTGGGCTAAGTTTGGCTTAGTGGAGCTTTGGGTTTGTTTGGAGATAAGGTTTAAGCCAAGAATACCCAGTGCTACTCAGTTTATATTTTGCTAGACTCAATAAATATAAAATAGTATAGACTCTAAAAATAAGTACGCTGTAGGAGTGAGACGACGTCCATTTTGCACTGAGTTCTGTCTTGATATGTCATATTGAATTATGACAAGTATCATATTGTTAAAGCTCAATATTTGGTTGACTGTGATCCAGTTTGGGTCAACAATCTCTGCCATATTGATAATTGACAAAAATGATATTTGTATATTCAATATTCTTACCTGGACACAAGTTAAAAGGGGTAGACAAGCATAGAACGCAGTAGCTCTCCCGTAATAGTAGCTCTCCCACAAACATAGCTTCCCCGTAAATCAATGTGCCTTATCCTGATATACATTATCTCCTCCAAAACACAGATATCACACAATATAATAGAGATATAAATATCAAATAAATCTCCTCCTTTTGGCATTTATCAAAAATGAACACCAAACAGATAGGCAGAAGACTGTATAAAGGATTAACTGGCAAGCACACAATGTATAGGTCAAAAGAGAATAATATAATAACCGCAGATAAAATCTAAAGATCCACATAAACTGAAAATGTACTGATACAATAAAATAAAACTACATAAGCAGAATCCATAAAGCATAAAACTAAAGAAGATCATCAGCAGTAGCAGCAGCAGGTACAGAACCACATCCATCATAGAGCACTAGATGGTCCAGCGGTGTTAGATGGATCAATATCAGAACGACGAGGCTCTACAAAAGCTGCATCCGGATCTAGATATCGCATGACCCAGGGATCGTCGATACGGTGACCGGCGCAAGATGGATCCCGCTCCATAGGAAGGGGTATAGTGGAATGCTGAGACATGGTGTACCGGATGTCATGTAATGAATTATTGATGGCACTTATCTGCAAAGTGGTACGATAATCTAGCTGGGTCCAACGGTCGTCTTCCAACATGAAGCGATCGTACAGTATGGTATGAATGGACTCGAGAGTAGCAGGTAGCTCGGGCGCAGGTTACCTAAGAGCAGGTGGATCAGCCTGAGCATCAGATTCGGAATGCTCTAACTCAGCAGGAGACTCAACAGCTGCTAGAAGCCGCCTTATCTTAGACAGATAGACAGGGGCTGGAAGGAACTGGCACTCATCAAGAGGAACATTGAACGCACGAAAAATTATTGGCAAATATAGGGCATAGACCAATGATCGAAGTTTCTTCCATGCACTAATCATCCAGTCCATCATAGTACACGAAAAGTTAAAAGGGACATGGAAGTGAAGATGATAAAGTGTAGAGATCTCAAAATAAGATACTTTATCAATCGATCTCGCTTTGGACAAGATCGTGAAGAAAATGATACGATAAAGTTCATAGAAATATGGGTTAAAAAATTTAACAAGTAACTTGCGTGTACGAGTGTTGGGAGTACACAAATCATCCTTGAAACTCTCCAGAGACGATCCATCGGGAAATTAAAACTTGCGTGCCTCGATAAGTTTCTTCCAAGAATTGGGATCTGGGATCTCGAGATATTTCGCAAGTTCAAAATCATCAAAAGTGATGTCAATTTTGGTGACACAAGAATAGATTCGTGTGTCATCAAAAGTGAGATTACAGTAAAACATTTAGATAGCATTCAAATATATAAGAGATGATGTAGAAACTAACTCATCTAGACAAAGATCATGGAACAATGAGTCATATCTAGAAAATATTATGAAATTGATAGGATGACCCGCATATACACTCCTTGAACGAAAGTCATTGAAACATTCATTGGAAGCCTCCAATGAAACAAAAATTTGTTCATTAAATGTGTTGGGGTCATGATGTGGTGGTGGATTAAAAAGTGGATGAATGGGTTGAACATCTTGAGGAGGAGGGTTGGATGAGAAAGCACCCTCGGTTCTAGCCCTCTTTCCCCTATTGAACAATCAAGGTACCATTGATAATGAGAAGAATTTGAAATTTGAGTTAGAGAAAATAAGAGAGTATACCTCAAAAGAGTAGTAGAATATGGAAAAGGATAGCCCCAAATCTAAGCTCCTTGAATTTTGAGAGTGAAATATCCAAGAGGTGAGAGAAGTAGGGTTAGGGTTTGGAGAGAAATTAGGGTAGAAAGAGTTTGGAGGTGGTAAAAAAGAAGGAGAGAGAGGTTTGGTCGGGTTTATAGAAGAATAGGGCAGCAGCTCGGGTTAAATTACAGCCATTAGATTAGAATCAATGGATGGCTGAGCGTCAGGGAAGGTTCTGTGACCAAGGACACAGAGTTCAGCCCGAACTCTGTGTGTTGCAGAGTTCGGCCCGAACTCTGCCTCCATGGGTACAGAACATAGGACAGTTAAAAAATGAGATGGCTAATTGTTGATTCAAAAAGAATAAAATTTGAAAGTTTGAAAAGTGGCAAATTTTTTATGAAAAAGAATAAAATTTAGAAAGTTTTGAATCAACTAAGTTATAAATACGATTAAACCGTATAATAAACAAGAATTTATGACAACGACCATTATGATGAAACTGCCATGGGGTAGCTGTAGGGGCCGGATCCCAGCTAGCGGTAGTCCGAAGACTAGTGCACTGTGTCGCTTAGGCTTTTACATCTTGTTGTCAGAAGGACCCTTTCGACTTGTACCCGTAGCAAAGGCACCATAAAGATATATGTCATAATCGTTATTTACCCAGGCCAATTTAATTAATAATCATTTCATCCAAAATTTCTAATTCACGACAAAAAAAGTTGAAACGCTCTTCGGCTAGTGGTTTGGTGAAAAAATATGCTAGCTGATGATCTGTGTCGATAAATTCTAAGTTAATGGTGTCGTGTTGTTGATGATCACGCAGCAAATGGTAACAAATTTCAATGTGTTTCGTGCGTGAGTGACATATTGGGTTCTTAGTTAGATTAATAGCACTAGTATTATCACAGAAAATAGGAATGTACATAAAAGATAGGTTATAGTCTGTAAGGGTTTGCTTCATCCTCATAATTTGTGCACAACAACGACCAACTGCAATGTATTCAGCTTATGTTATGGATAGTACGACAAAATTTTGCTTCTTACTAAATCATGAGATTAGAGCCTTGCCTAATAAATGACACGTGTCGCTCGTACTCTTACGGTCGACTTTGCATCCCATAAAATCAGCATCCGAATAACTAATAAATTCAAAGGATGTGGATTTGGGATACTACAAGCCTACTGTAACAGTATCTTTAAGGTATCGAAAGATACGCTTAACGGCGGTCATGTGTGATTCCTTAGGACTAGCTTGGTAGCAAGCACACAGACAAACACTAAATATGATATCGGGACGACTAGCAATTAGGTAAAGTAGACTACCAGTCATACCTCGATACTTACGTTGGTCAACAGGTTTTCCGCTTTCATCAGGTTCCAGCTTGGTTGTAGTAGCCATAGGAGTGTTGATTGGTTTGACGTTGTCAAGATCAAAGTTCTTCAGCATATCGTTTGTGTATTTTGACTGGCTGATGAATGTTCCTTGCAAAGTTTGTTTGACTTGCAGTCAGAGGAAGTAATTGAGCTCCCCCATCATGCTCATCTCAAATTCGTTCTGCATACACTTAGCAAAATCTTGACATAGATTGACATTAGTAGACCCAAATATGTATTATCAACATAAATTTGAACTAAAAGAATGGTGTCTTTAAAGTTTTGATAAAAAAATATAGTGTCAACTTTCCCTTTTGAAAAACCTTTATCTAGTAAGAAATTGCTTAGGCGTTCATACCAAGCTTTGGGGGCTTGTTTGAGGCCATAGAGCGCTTTCTTGAGCTTGAAAACGTGGTCGGAAAATTTATAATTTTCAAAACCCGGGAGTTATTTTTACAAAGACTTTCTCTTTAATAAAACCATTCAGAAAAGTACTTTTCACATCCATTTGAAAAAGTTTAAATTTTTAAAAATTTGCAAAGGCACAAAGCAGCCAAATGGATTCAAGTCTTGCAACTGGAGCATACGTCTCATCGTAGTCGATACCTTCCTCTTGGTTGTATCCTTGAGCTACTAGACGAGCTTTGTTGCGAGTGACTGAACCATCTTCATTTACTTTGTTATGAAAAACCCATTTAGTACCAATAATTGATTGGTTAGCTGGTTTAGGAACAAGTTTTCAGACCTGGCTTCTTCCGAATTGGTTGAGTTCTTCTTGCATAGCGGAAATCCAAAATTCATCATTAAAAGCTTCTAAAATATTTTTAGGCTCAATTTACGAAATGAAAGCAGTGCTAGCAATAGAATCTCTTAAAGATGATCGAGTACTTACTCCGCGTGATACCTCACCTATTACCAAGTTTTTTGGGTGTGACGGCTTGAACTCGAAATTCTTTGGTAAGTCCTCTAGAGAATTGGTTTCAGGGGTGGTATTCATCGACGTGGAAGTTGATGGTTCAACATCATCGTCGGGAATAGCCGCTATACTATTTTCCTCATCAAAAGTCACATTAGTAGATTCTTCTACAATCATTGAGCGTTTGTTGAACACTCTATATCCCTTACTCTTGGCAGCATAGCCAAGAAAAATACTATCGTCAGCTTTGGCATAAAACTTGCCTAAGTTGTCTTTGGTATTTAGAATAAACAGCGACAACCGAACACTCTAAAATAAGAGACATTAGGAGTCCTACCAAACCAAAGCTCATAGGATGTTTTCTTCGAAATAAGTCGAATAAGCACCCTATTTAAAACATGGCAAGCTGTACTGACAGCTTCTACCCAAAAATATTTCGAAAGTAAAAATTTATTCAACACGACTCTAGCCATATCGCCAAGAGTCCTATTCTTCCGCTCCACAATACCATTTTGTTAAGGGTTCTAGGACGAAAAAACTCATGATCAAAATAATTTGTTTCGTAACACTTTTCAAAATCAGAATTTTTGAATTGGCCTCCATGACACTTTGGATTCGAGTAATCATGTAGCCTTTTCGTTTTGGACCTTTTTGGCAAAGATTTTGAAAACTGAAATAGTATCGCTTTTGTTTGTAAGGAAGAAAATCCAAGTAAATCTTAAAAAATCATCTACAATAATAAAAGCATAGAGTTTCCACCAAGACTGGCTACTCTACTGGGACCAAATAAGTCCAGGGTCTAGTAGTACTTACAGTGTTTATAGATTTAAATGAAGATTTGGTTGTCTTATTCAGTTCACATTCGGCACATACCGTGTCCTTCTTGAATGTGATATCGGGCAGACCTCTTACTAGCTTCTTTGTCAATAGCCTGGATATAGTATCCATATTGGCATGACCAAGACGTTGGTGCCACAAAAGTCTTTTATTCTTGTGGGCGTAGAGGCATCTTCCTACATTGTTAGTATTTCTAGATAGATAGAAAATATAAATGTTATCTTCTCTTATCCCTTTAAAAGTAATGTCTCCAGTTGACCTATCATAAATGTAGCATTTATTCTTTCCAAAGTTAATATCATATCCATGATTAGCAAGATGACTTATGCTGAGCAGGTTATGCTTTAACTCGGTCACTAAGTAGACATCCTTTATTACAGGAGAAGGAGGGTAACCAATAGTACCATTACCTATGATGTAGCCCTTTAAATTGTTACCGAAGGATACATATCCTTTCCTCTTCATCGATAGTGATGTGAAAAGATTTGCATCTCCAGTCATATGTTGCGAGCACCTACTATCGAGAATCTACTTGCTTTTAGTTGAAGAAGGAAGGTCCACCTACATCATGAGTAGATGTGACCTTTGGTACCCAAGTTTGTGTAGGTCCTGAAATGTTAGTCTTTGGTACCCATACATATAGATTAGTATCAACTAATTTCCTAATTCTACACTGTGGTGAGATATGACCATGTAATCCACAGTATGTGCAAGTAGCATGCCTATTTGTATTAGGAGCAGGTTGATAGTGATGTCTATATGCAGTATGGTGATAGTTATATGAAACAACAAGATAGTGACTGTGTGTAGCAGCAGGATAATAGTTATGACTATGTGTAGTAGCAGGATAATAGTTATGAGTAGGTTGAGAATGATGTCTACATGTATGTGGTTTACGAGCTTTATGGTAGTACATGTACATATAAGCATGGTTACGTGCTGCATGTGGGTGACGTGTTTTACTATTATGAGTGGTCTGGTATTTTGTGTGTGTTTTGTGACTGTGAAATTGGGTTTGAGGTTGAGCAACCTATTTCCCCAATCTGATCTCTAATTTTTTAGAGACAACATTCAGTTCATTGTACTTTACATTCAGACCATCAATCTTAGCAATAGAGATCTTGTATTTGTTCTTTTCTTCAGTAAGCTTTTTGTTGAGTGCTGAGATCTCACGTGTCTGCTTCTCAATAAGTGTTTCGGCATCATGTAAGCTTAATTTAAGCTTGGATACCTCATCAGTGACTTCCGTGGGTAGAGTGTCTCTAACATTATCAAGTAAAGAAGAAAGATTATGAATCTCTATTTCATAGCCTTTGATTTTCTCCTTGGTATGCTTATATTTACTAATGAATTTCTTGTGATCATTTAGTAAGTCATTAAAAGCATTGCCAAGTTCATCAAATATAAAGTCATTAAGAGTTTCGTCAGTTACCATATCGGATGTTGCTATTAGGCAGACATTAGCAGTGTCTCGAGGAGAGTCATCTTCTTCCTCAGAATCACTGGCTTCGCTTTCGTGCCAAATACTAGTGTTGGCGTATTTTTGCGAAGAGGGATTCTTGTAGGGCTTCTCATATCTGTTACCTTTCTTTACAAAGGGACAGTCCTTTCGAACATGTCTAGTCTTTTTGCAGCCGTAGCAAGTTGGTTCTTCCTCATCATCATTTTGTTGTTCCTTCTTCCTTCGATTGAAACAAAGGAACTTCTTGAAGTTACGGACTAGAAGAGCTTGATCATTACCTTCTGAATTGTCATCGTCAGCCTCTTCAGGAGCAGCCCTTCGACGATGAGCTTTTAGGGCAATCTCTTTTGCCTTTGGAGCAGGTTCGTCGAAGTCTTTGAGGTCAAGCTCGTGGGTCATCAGCTTTCCCATCAAAGTTTCTATAGACATTTTGGTAAGATTATTACCTTCTATAATTTTTGTTACCTTAGGGTTCCAGATCTTCGGTAGCTCCCTGAGTAACTTGTAGATCTTTTCATGATTGGAGTATTGTTTGCCAAGAGATGACAGAGGATTGATGACGTCAAGGAACCTTGTGAACATTTGAGTGATCGTCTTATTCGGCTTCATCTTGAATGCCTCGTATTCTTGAGTCAGACGACTGATCTTAGATTCCTTGACTTGAGTGGTTCCTTCATGCGTCACTTCCAGAAGCTTCTATACTTCTTCCGAGGTGGTGCATGTCGAGATCCTGTTAAATTCAGTCTTGTCTATTGCACAGAAAAGAGCATTACTAGCTCTAGCATCTAGACTCGCATGTTTCTTTTCCTCGTCAAAATACTTATCGTTGGATTTTTCGATGAGATCTCCCTCGACAACTATTCTGGCAGGCTTTTTGTAACCATCAGTGACAATGGTCCACAGGTCAAAGTCTAGAGACTTGAGATAGAAACTTATCCTAGTTTTCCAACAGGTGTAGTTGGTTCCATCAAATAGGGGTGGCGTATGAGTGGACTGTCCCTCACCATGGTTGGAAAAGATAGGTTGTGTGGTTGCCATGGATCAGCTCTAGAATGTTAGTCCTTATTAAGAGAACAGAGCTCTGATACCAATTGAAGAATAGATAAGCAACTCTAGAGGGGGTGAATAGAGTTTATAACGATAATGGCCAAATAAAAATTAACTCTTTTCACCAACAGTAAATAATTAGAGTATTAAATACGAAAATAAAAAGATCAAGAGAGCATATGCAAATACAGCAGATTTTTAACCTGGTTTTTCTTGTGGAGGACTAGTCCAGGCCTGAGAACTCTAGCTCAGGATTAAATCCATTATTTGTGAAATAGTAGTTATACCCCGTGCCTTTTCTTCAGAAGAGCACGTCAACTTCTTACAAAGATCGCTGTGACAAAGCGTAGAATTTTCCAAGCGGCTTTTTTGACTCTTGCACAAACTTCTAACTGAATAGCACTGAGCACTTTTAGGCTTAGGAAGCTTGTGGCTAGTAGATGAGAAGTTTAAGGCTTGTATGAGGCTCATAGAGAAGAGAGGAAAAGATAATTGGATAATTGAAAATGGCAGAAATAATAGGTTATTTATACTAGTCCAGGAGGACAGAGTTTGGCCAGAGCTCTGCCCCAAAGATTCAAAAATATGGCCATTGGACAACTTACAAACATCAAGACCTAAAAATTAGGGTCCTGAAAATCAGGGGACAGAGTTCGGCCCGAACTCTGTGTGGGGCAGAGTTCGGCCTGAACTCTGTCTCCTTACTGACAGAGAGTTCAAATGGGCTTTATGGGATAAGTTTGGCTTAGTGGAGCTTTGGGTTTGTTTGGGGATAAGGTTTAAGCCAAGAATACCCAGTGCTACTCAGTTTATATTTTGCTAGACTCAATAAATGTAAAATAGTACAGACTCTGAAAACGAGTACGCTGTAGGAGAGAGACGACATCCGTTTTGTACTTAGTTCTGTCTTGATATGTCATATTGAATTATGACAAGTATCATATTATCAATTTATCAATATTTGGTTGACTGTGATCCAGTTTGGGTCAACACTTGTGATGATGCCTGCGAAGCTGGGGAGTACGTAGTGATGGAAGGGCCCTGGATGACTCTGAAGCCAAATAGGCATCGTAGGATCCCATGTCGTAGTATGTACCCTTCTGAAGACCACCAACGGCGGTCATCTAGAGGTCATTCGGTGATGGGGCTGTAGGCGGCTGAGAGGAAGTACCAGCCCCTCCCTCTGCTGGCGCACTAGCAGCTGCCTCCTCTTGTAGCCTAAGATACTCGGCCTAGAAAAGTGTTTGCTAATGTCTAAGTGTTTGCTAAAGTCTATATAGATATCTATTTCCATGTTTTCTAAGTTATAGTAAATTAACATAAGGAATAGAACGTACATATGTCTGCGTGGCCCTCTCGTCGATAAACTCACCGGCCCTCCGATCCGTGACTAGAAAGACGGTCACCATGTTGGCGTCCTCACCCTTCTGTACCTGTAAAAATATATTATTTATTATTAATATTAAACATTTTATCCAACTATATTTCAAATAATGTCTGGTGAAAAAAATGTACCAAACGACGAAAATGCTCTGTCATAGAAATTGAGCCACCACACCACTTACTTGCGCTCGACCGTGCCACCTTAGCCTTCTCAGACCGTTCCTGGTACATGGCATCGTCGAATCTCGTCTTTATTGCAGTCCACTGCTCAAGCGTGATCCAACCATGTATCGGTTTTCTGGAGCGATCATGAGACTTCTGGTCGCAGATCGCATCACGGATGAGCTTGTCGGTGATGGCAAAAAATTGGGACTCGATCTTCGTTGCCCGATGTGAAATAGGTCCTCTATAAGAAGTAAAATAGAGAGAGTTATATAATATACACAAATGATTATTGAAATTAAAAATAAACATATTGTTTACCTTGAAGTGGGCCAACCAAAAGGCCTTCCTATCTTTAGGAGCATTTGAGTAGTTAATCCAAGGCCCACCATAGTTCTGCCTCAGAAATAAGCTGTCTTTATACTGCAGGAGGTCGATATCTATACGACAATAAATTTTATGAATATATATGTACATATAATCATTTAAAAAATATATATTAACTAATTAACTTACTTCGTAGGCCCGTCCATCCAAATCTCCATACGCGTCTCGTCCGGAGGCACGCATGGAGGGTCCCTCTGATGCGAAGCCTGACCAGGATCAGTCTGATCAACGTCCTCCATATGCTCATCTCTCCCCATGGGGCCGTTGGTAGGAGGAATACTGGACGAGGGAGTACTGGTCGTCCCATGAGTAGTTGCAAACCTATTGGAACTGCTCGTCCCAAGAGCAATGTCCTGCACCGTCATGCCTTGCGCCGTCGATGGACCAGGAATAGTATGGTATAATGGCTTACTCGAAGATGAGGGTACAGAATCTAAACCCACTATCGGAGGCACACAAGACTGTCTAACATATATACCTTCACGTCGTCCTCCTCTACCTGTCATACCTGATAATAACATATGATGATAAAATAAATACGCAGATTTATATAAAAAAAACATCACAGATTTGTATGAAAAGCATCACGTATTTATATGAAAAGCATCACAGATTTATATGAAACCATCACAGATTTATGAAAAACATCATAGTCACAAAAGTAGGAGGAGCCACAAAAGTGTCACTAAAGTATTCATCTTCTAAAAATATACAGATTTAATCCTCTTCTGAAAATTCATCTTCTTCGTTTAGCTCGTCATCTTCTTCTTCTTCCTCCTCAGCTTCACTTTCATCTATATCTTCATCTTCGGATAATTCTACCTCTTCTACACAATTAGATGTGTAATGAGAAACTTTCGTTGTGTCCACTTCTACAATATTTGTTACAAGAGGTAGTTCATCCTCTTGATAAGCTATATCGTCAACCTCAAAGATATTTCTAGCTTTGGTCTTGCATACTGCCCACCAGTCCGACCTTGTTGTTCCCCGTTTAGGATAACTTGTGAAGTACACGAGCTAAGCCTGACTTGATAGGACAAATGGTTCATAGGCTTGATATCGACGCCGATAGTTATATCCACAAGTCCATGCTTGTCTATTTTCCAACCTTGACCTTCGATCGGATCAAACCAATCACACCTGAATAACACAATCTTAGCAGGCTCTATTCCATAACTATATGTCAATTCCACAATCTTCCGTAGGACGCCATAGAAATCGTTGCCCGTATCAACATCTTTCTAGTTCGAAGATCTGATACACAAACAACTATTTTTGGTGGAATCGAGATCCAGAAAGTTGTCTCTGATCAGAAAAGTTGTTGACTTGAACCTAAATCCATTCACACAGTAGCTTGGCCAGGTTTTTGCAACATAAATTGGTCCCTTGGCTAGAGTTCTAATAGACTCATTCTCAAGTCTTGTGTATGGACGATCGACCTAAATACCATAAAATAAAAAATTAAGTTCACTCTCAAGTGCATATACAAAAAGGTAATTACAAAGTCCTCCTTACATATGCACTCAACCAGGAAGAGAAATAACGCCTCATTTTTTGTTCTAGTTCTTCTTCTGTTATGTGTGGCCTACTTAACCTTACATCATCATTAATGTGCTGAAAACAACATCGTCCAATTAATATAATAGTATAATGGTCAACACTATTAAAATAACATGGACGTAGACGTATTAATTATTTACCCCTCGAGCTTCTCTACTTTAACTTCGTCGCAGTTGAGTAATACATACACCTAAGCAGCCCTTAGCTCATCATCTTTCAGATATCTCTTCTTCATTTTATCCGATGGCTTTCTTGGAGCATTGAATACCTTCAGTATTGTATCATTATATTCATGAGCACCGTCATCGTTTCTGGGAGCTCTTGTTCTATTAGTTGCAACATGAGGCTTGAAATACATCAAACAAAAGTTTGTAATCTCCTCGAGAACATAGGCTTCACAAAAAGAACCCTCGACCCATGCCTTATTTTTTACTTTTCTTTTTAGGTGGTTCAAATGTCGCTCGAACGGGTACATCCATCAATATTCGACAGGTCCACCAACACGTGCCTCATATGAAAGATGAATCGGCAAATGCTCCATAGAGTCGAAGAATTCAAGAGGAAATACCCTCTCTAGCTTGTACAGTGTTACCGTAATGTCTTTCTCTTACTTTTCTAGACGATCGATAAACAATTTCTTAGAACAAAGATCCCTGAAGAATATGCTAAGCTCCATCAATGGATCCCAAACTGCCTACGATAAGAATTCCCGAAATGCAATCGGAATTAACCTCTCCATGAATACGTGGCAGTCGTGGCTCTTCATACTCGTCAATTTATTTTTCTTCGGATCGATACATCTTCTCAGATTTGATACGTATCTGTCTAGAAATTTTAGGCCCTGGATCCACCGACAAAGTCTCACTTTATCCTCCTTGTCCAGTGAGAAAATTGACTTCGGCAAGAACTGTTTCTCATTCTCCTCTATCAAATACAACGCAGGGCGTTTGCATATTTCTTCTAAGTCCAACCTGGCCTTGGGATTGTCTTTCATTTTTTCCTTTTACGTCCATCACAGTATTAATTATGTTATCAAACACATTCTTCTTAATATGCATGACATCAAGATTATGTCTGATCAGATTGGTACTCCAATATGACAGATCCCAGAATATGCTCCTTTTCGTCCAGTTATGATCTCGACCAAATCCATAGCACTTGTACCCAGTTGTAGGATCTTCGATAACACTTGGAAAATCTCTAACCTCCTCTCATATCGTGTCTCTGTGCCACCTTGGCAGTGGATCAGCCTTTTCCACAATGCCGACAGGGAACGCATTTCTGTTCCTTCTGAACAGATGATCTTTTGGCAGAAATTGTCGATGACAATCAAAGAAGCACGGTTTTTCTCTGCATTTCAAACGGAAAGCCTTAGTACGGTCCATGCAATACGGACATGAGAGACGGCCATGAGTGTTCCATCCAAATAACATTCTATAGGCCAAAAAGTCGTTGATGGTCCACATAAGGGTTGCCTTCATCTGAAAATTATGTTTTCTGGAAACATCATACATGTTGGCACCTACTTTCTATAACTGATTCAACTCATCTATTAACCGGCTGTAAGTACACATCAATGTTCCTCTTGGGATTGTTCGGACCATGAATGATTACGGTTAGAAACATGTACTGAGTCTTCATGCACATCCAAGGCGGTAGGTTATACGGAGTGACAATCGCAGGCCAACACGAATACTGGGATCCCGAAAGACCAAAAAGAGTAAAACCGTCAGAAGATAGCCCCAACCTGACATTACGTGGGTCTGAAGCAAAATCAGGATATACTCGATCAAAGTGCTTCCATGCTTCTCCATCGGATGGGTGATCCAACACTCCTTCAATCTGTTCTTGCCTATGCCAACTCATATTTTCGACCGTCTCTTTCACCATAAATAATCTCTGCAACCGCGGCGTTAAAGGCAAGTAGTGCATAAATCAGTCGGTCTTCTTGCACCGGTAGACCTCCATATACTAGTTGCCTTATAACGATCAGCACTACAAAATCTGCGCACATCTGCGACCTTGTCATCTTTGTAGTACAGCATGCACCCGTTGCGATAAGAATCGATTTTTTCGTATCCCATCTAGAGCGATCTTACCATCCTCTTAGACCGGTAGAAGTCTTTAGGTAACTTAGCACCCGTCGGCAAGATCTCTATAATCAACTCCATCACTCGGTTATAGCATTCTTGTGACATGTTAAAATCTAACTTAATGCTCAACAGTCTTGTAACCACCTCCAACGGTGAATGATCCTCACAACCAGGATAAAATAGAGTCCTTGCATTCTCCAACAACTCCATGAACTTTGGAGCATCAACATTCGGTGCCTCCTCAGCTGTATCATGATTATCCGAAACAAAACTAGGCCCTGCAGTATCGAAAACCATGTTCACGCATCCGTCGACGTATGCATAATTATCTGAAATGAAATTAGGTCTCGCATGCATATACGGCTCCACATAAGGCTTTGGCTCTAATGCTAAAGACACAAGTTATCCGTGTGCGGTCCACTAATAGTAATTAGGCGTAAAACCCTTCGAGTACAAATGATATGTCACTTCCACTTCTAAAAAATATTTTACGTTACGACATTTCACACACGGACACTTAATTTTGTGCCATCCATGTACTGAGGGAACACCTTGGCAAACTGCAGAAACTGTTCTACTTCCGCTATGTATTCATCCGGCATACTACACATGTCATCAGGACGACGATTGTACATCCATGAACGACACCGCAAGTAGTAATTCATATCCATTTGAAAATAATTCTGCAAAGATGGACACACATTATCCAATAGGCACAAATTTGTATATTATATCTTATTATCTTAGTGATATTTATCTTATCTAATCCAAGGCCCTTATCTATTTATACACAACCCATACATAGAATGAACTGAACTATAGTTCAGCTGATGTTTAAGAGTGGGCATTGCACCACTAAAATAAACTCTGTAGATATTCAGTGATTGAATCTTGTACAACAAGTAGGCTGAGGACTATGCAGCCTACAGTGCCTGTACAATTGTAAAGTTCCTGAATCGCGATTGTGTGTACCCATGTGTACACAGCTCAACAACTAAGCTTCCCTCTTGTTGCAACTGCAGTTATGCACACACCTCTGTACACTCCCTTTAGCTATTAACACACACACATAACTAAGCACTCATACAACGCATTAAAAACACACTCATGTATCAAGCTATGATATACTTCAATAAATACACACACTCACACTTATATATACTAGCACAACACTAAGGTGTATGCATATATACACACATCAATACTAACGTGGATTATGCTCAATACTACACTAGTAGCCATACTCCTCTACACACATAAACCTATCTATCTATATATATATGTATACACTATTATATATAAGCACACACTACTATGTTAATGCATAGGGTACACATATAAAATATTGACACATCCATTTCATTTCCAATACCAACTGGTATCAATGAAACACAACGTATTCTTAATAGGATACCAACTATAGGTAAATCGATCTCTAAATGACAATCACCAATTGAAATCACACAATGCCGAAGTGCACAACACAATTTTATGATATTTCACCGAATACTTGGTGTGCACTAGAGATATACACAAGCTTCTCCCTATGATACATGTTAGATACTCTCAATACACTATGATACTACCCTCAATAACACATGAAACACATTATAATTATAAATTATAATATAAAATACATATATAAATATTAGACCTAGTATAGTGTCATCGTACTATGTATAAATATATAAATACCTCCTGCGCACTCACTCAACGTGTCATCATGTCTTCGTGTCAGCAACAGTGAATGTGTCATCGTGTTAGCGTGTCATCGTGTCAGCAACAGTGTTTGTGTCAGTGTCGTGTCAGAGCATGTTATCGTGTTAGTGTCCAAAATTTGGGGATTTAGGGTTTAGGGTTTACCTGAGAGAGAAGAGGGGATCGTCGACGGGGGAGAGGAGGGTCGACGGCGTGGAGAGAGAGAGGGGGGTCAGTTATCAACTGAAAGACGAAGAGAGAGGGGGCTGTCACGCCCCAGAACCAGAATACTGGCAAGTGGGGACGGACAAGGCCATCTACGTAAAACCAAGGTACTCTAGTACTCTGAAATTGCGTATAAGCTGTCAAGACATGGGGGTTACTCTACAAGCCATCAGCCAATCCTAGGTTTAACAATCCTAGGTATCTCAATCAACAGCGATTATACAAAGAGCAAGAAGTATGATCATCAGACATACAATAGTAAGGCGTCCCGAACCATATGTACATGGATGATCATGAAGCTAGTAATACGAATAGGGAACTAGTGAGAGTATCAGTCGTACATGATAAACACTAGTTGTAGTCTAGATATACACATCATGCTTAGGCCCGTAGGCTAAATGTCAAGGAAATACCAAAACACGAGCTAAACACGTGCCCGGGAATAATGCCACAACAGAGTAATTTACATAACAAGTGGGAGAACAAAATAAGAAACCCACTCGGGTACTCTGGTGCTCCGGCTGGTCGTCGTCGAGTAGATGGTGCAGAAGATCCTCCGGGTTCTTCTATCAGATCTAGCCAATGCAAAACCAGTGGGGTCAGACCCCCAATAGCAAGTACCACAAAGGAAGCCAAACTTATAAGCTAAAACCAGCAATTCATTAGCAATCAACAGGTAAGAAAAGCAATAAGTAAAGACGGATCGAGATTCGTGTACTACCAATGCACTCATCCCGAACATAGAAGGATAATAAGTAAAGCATCATTAGGCATAATTAACATGTGACATAAAATAATCTGGAGAACATATTAAATAAATGAAACTTGTGAACATATAGAGCGAATGTAAACTGGACAATAAACGAAGAGAGGACGAAGGTACTATTCTGAAAGCCAGGTTACAACCTTTAAACCAAACAAGGACCGAGGTTGTAACCCTTTGCCTGAACAGAACTTAGTCTCTGATCATTTATTGCTAAAGGTGACAATCATGCAACCAATCGCTTCTGAAATAATCATGTAATCATTATTCTGGAAATAATCATGGATTGGAACAATCATGCACTGGATCTAGACAAGACTTAGACTGGTTTGGACTCCATCCTGCATTCATAGCCAAGCAATGATTATGGCTTGCTACTTTAACTAACTAGGGTTATCACAAGCCTAGTTACTAACAAGATGCAATGAGAATTCTAAGCCCGGTTACCTGCCTGTTACTACCTGAGTGATCCCAACAAAGAAAAACAAAGATAACATGATATAGCAGACACACTGTAGTAAGGTACATGTGTCCTAAGGAGGTGCCCCACTCGCCGGTGTGCTGGAAGTGCGCTCATCTCGACGGATAGCTACAAATCCCAAGTATATATATAAGGCCGGGACCAAAGGAGCAACAAGTAACTGGAAAATTTTTTATGAATTACTTGATCAATCTAGTCATTAACCTAGCCAGATCCAGTATGAATCCATGACCGTGATACTCAGGGATCATGCCCTAGACATGATGCAATACAGAACATATATCTTGTACAAACACACTTAAGAGAAACACCCACGATGTCCAAATCATTCATTACTTGTAAGCTAATAAAGCCGTTGCAACAGCGTTCATGTCATGTCATATCATATTACATGTATGGAGTGCACCACGACAGATCATTATCATGTTAAGAGTACTTGCTAGGGGTGCGCCACGATGGGCCACAATAATGTTAAGCAAAGAAGTGACATGTGACTTGAGTGCACCGCAACGGATCACTATCGTGTTAAGCAAAGAAGAAATACATACATTATGAGTGCACCACAACGGGTCACTATCATGTCATGTTACTTGTACTTGTTCTTGTCAAGAGTGCACCACAATGGGCCACTGTCATGGTATATTACTTGTACTTGTTACTCGTTAGGAGCGCGCCACAACGGGCCGCCATCATGGTTCATTACATGCCATTCATCATTTCGTGTTCACATATCATGGTCATGATCATATAGCATATCATCATATAAGCAGAAGAGACATATCCTGAGTGAACCCTAATGGGCCACCAATGTAAGGAAGACAACATAGCTTAGAGTATGAAAATGTAATAAAGCTAAAGGACATGGCAGCATATAGGGGAAAGTGCATATCATGGCAAAAGGGCAAAATGCCAAATCATTATGTGCCCCAAGGCTATGCGCCCACGAGATTCTATGCGCCTACATGAAGGCCATATACATGCCAAATCGTGCAAAACCGTGCCACGGCTTGCACAAGTCGTGTCGTATCTCTATATTAGCAAAAACATAGAAAGTCGTGCCATGATCAAACAAAATCGTACTAATCGTGCCAAGTTGTGCCAAGTCGTACCGCGACTTGCACAAGTCGTGCCATGTCGAGTCGTGCCATGCCTAGCCGTGGCACGTACGAGTCGCGCCATTTCATGAAGATCAATCACGAGAAAATCACATAAAATTACGAGTTTTAAAAGATGCAATAAGCCAAAACATGCAAAACCAAAGCATGAGGGTCATGGGCTTCCATGTGCCCAAGTGAAGGACTATATGTGCCCACATGGGAGCCCCTATGTGCCCACACGAGGGATGTTATGCGTCCAATCATGGTTTCCAACATGGCCAAGGCACTTGCATGGCCAAGTGCCAAGGAATGGAAAAGGTGTTTGTGCATTACGTGTGAAGGCCATGCGCCATACATGGAAAATCGTGCCATGCCATATTGTACCAAGCCATGCCTTGCCATGCCGTGACATGCCATTTCATGCCATGCCAAGTCGTGTCGTGTCAAGTCGTGCCGTAAAAGTCGTGTCGCGAAAGTCGCACCGTGAAAGTCGCATTGCGAAAGTCGCACCGTGACTAGTCGTGCCAAATCGTGCCAAGTGGTGCCACAGCTAGCGCGGGCCAGGCCGTGTCGAGCCGTGCCATGCCAGGCCGTGGCACGCACGTGTCAAGTCGTGTCACAAGGACCAATCAGGAGAAAATATCACAAAATCACAAGTCGTGGAGAGCAAAATGGCAAAAGACATAAAAATCCTCTAAAGGGGGCCTGTCCCCTGCACTATGCGCCCAAAGGAGGTCAGTATACGCCCACTGCCAGTGGCTATGCGCCCAAGGCATGGGTGGGGGACCCCTTATGCACCCACTAGAGAAGTTATCCAAGTTTCAAATCCATGAAAATTGACTAAGGATCAAAAAGGTGAAGAAATGTGTTGAAAATCATGCGTTCTATGCACCCACATGAAGGTTTTGTGCGCCCACGAGGTGGCTTATGCGCCCACATGAGGGGGAAGAACTGCTTTGGGTGCATAACAATGTCTATGCGCCCAAGCACTGCACTGTTCTTCTTCTCGAAAATTCCAAAAAGAAGAACTCGGCTTGCGAACTCTGCCAAATCTTCATTCGGTGTCCGTTTTCGGACTTCCTTAGGTCGATTTGGGATAGAACGAAATTCTCTATGACATGGAAGCATCAAATCATGCAAAAGAAGAAGTTTAATAGATTAAAACTCCAAAAATCTAAAAATACTTCAATCTTAGATCTACAAAAATCTGAGCTCCAAATGGAGAAAACCCAAGTTCTAAACTATCTTAGAATCATGTGTAGAGACTAATGGATTCATAAAAACAACATATTGTTTATAAGTTTTGGCAAGTTGTACTTGCCTATGGTTTTCTCTTTGAAAAAAAAGAAAAGAAGAAAAAAAATAATGAATGAATGAGGAGAGAGAAAGGAAGGGGATTTATATATGGGGATGGTGGTAGGTAGGGGGTTAACATGTTGAACCAAAAATAATCAAGCCAAACCAATAATGCACCAAGTTAAACCATGATGAACCTAAACAAGATTAAATCAAAATCAGCTAGCAAGATGAGACAAGTAAAAATACTGGACAGGATCCCGTGCACGTATACTGGAAATACGTATACGGAAAACGGGGGTTTATATATAAAGTTCCCTTTGCATATAAAACCAACCCAAGCCAAACCAAGTCCAAGCCAAGCCAAGTTGGACAAAACCAAATAAAACCAAGTCCAAGTCAAACCTAGTCATGATAATCCTACACTTCGAAAAATTCTAAAATATCACGAAAATCGAGAAATACAAAATACGGCTCAAATAAATACGTATCTGTATATAAATACCGATACAGTGAGACGGGGTCTCACATCTCTCCCATCCTTAAAAAAATTCCATCCTCGAAATTTTCTAAAGCTAGTCGAGCAAGATAACCAAAAATAAAAGCTCAAGAAAACAGAATCATCTCAATAAAATAAAGTATGGCATATAAGTAAATGAAGGCAGCTGTAATGTAAATAAATACGTAAACAATAACACAACCATAATCAAGAGGGATTGGAGGCATATGGATCAATATGTCTCCTGAGATAGCTGAGTAGGAACTAACGTCCTCGCCGGCCTACGCTGACTCCAAAATGGATAAGGTCAAGTCTCAAGGTAAGTCGGTACCAATGACTTAGTCTAAGACATTACTCCACCCAGGATGTATCTTCTTAGTCGATACCAATAAAGTTATTACATGCCTCGACTACGAAGACAGAAAAGTTGGGTACGAGTTACTCGCCTTCACTCACCGAATAAATCAAGCCGGCTTTGTACTCCATACGTGGATAGAATACAAAGTTGCCTACAAGAATCCAAGATATATCGCCACTACCTGGCCTGCCACTGAAACACAAATCCCAAGAGAAGAACTGATGGAAGACCATGAAGATGGTACCTGAGACTCCCAAGGTATTACCCTCATGCAGATACTAGGGCTGCCCCTGGTACTGCACACATAACTGTGCTCTGAGCTGTCGGATCCTCTGAGCTCGCGATGGCGATGGGTACTGTGCCAATGGTTGAACATCTAGTATTGGCCCTAGCAGCTCGTCCACTACTAGAGGCGATAACGGGGGTGACTGAAAGGATGGCAGGGGTATATCTGGTGTAGATGGTCTTCCTCGGGATATCGGATATGGGCAAGTGCTAATTGAATGGTCCTCTGCTCCACAGCGGAAGCATCACCTATTGGCCGTCCGACAAACTGATCTATGATGCCCTAACTTGCCACAATAGGTATATGCTACTTGTTCTGTTTGATACTGTTGCTGGTCTTGCTGCCTCTGAGCCTGGGCCTGTCTATACTACTGAGGCCTCTCCTGATTGAATGCACGGGATTGTGTCGATGAAGGCCTCTGAGCTCGCCTCTGCTGAGCTGGAATTGGTGCCTGCTAGTTGGAAGGCTGGAAGGATGAAGATCCAGCTGAACTCCTCCGGGGATAAATCCCTATCATATGGTCTGGGGATCCGCACGCTAAACATAGAAGGTTAGCCCTCCTACAAGTAAGATGAGTATGTCCTTCCCTTCCACAGAAGGAACATACAACTGGTAACTCCTGGTGCTGGGGTGTATAGTTGTATGATGGTACTGGTGATGGACATAAGGGTGAAAAGCCAGATACGGATGAATGGTACCTCTTACGACCCTCAGTTCTGAATGCAGTCCTTCTAGCTCCATGCTCTTGCTCTCGTACTTCCTTTACAGTAGGTCGGGCTCGATATGCTGACTGACTAGATGACTGGTACTGTCTGGTTCCAATCTGTACTTTCTCTGGCTGCAAGTCCTCGGCTTGAAGTTCCTCGGTTATTTCTTGCATACTACGGTCTATCAACATCTGGATACTTTACTGAAGAACGAGATCTCATCGTTGTTGTGACTCCATCATTTCTTTGATGATCCCTATGAATGCAGGTACATCAGACTGATCTGGAACTATCTCTGCTCGAACTGCTAGTTGTACGGGCACAACGGGATGATCGGGATGGACTGACATCTCTGCCCTCGAGTCAACTCTCGATTCTGTACCTGAATGTTGAGAATGATCCTCCATAACTGGCCTAACAGAAGATTGTTGACCTGCCATCGGCAGAACCTAAACAAGGTAATCAGAAGGATTAGGAACAGTACCCCTGAAAGTTAAAGGATACAAAGATCAAATCGAGGGAACAGAAGAGATCAACGATCAAGACAGATATTAGGTCAAAGGATCAGGGTAGAGAATAATACGAAGAATATCAATAAAGATAATCGTGATTGAGATAACTAAACATCAGTAACCCCCACATATCTGAAAAATCAGACCTGCGTGGGCCACTACTAAAATCGTGTCACGCCCTAGAACCAGAACACTGGCAAGTGGGGACGGACAAGGCCAGCTACGTAAAACCAAGGTACGCCAGTACTCTAAAATCGCATATAAGCTGTCAAGACATGGGGGTTACTCTACAAGCCATCAGTTAATCCTAGGTTTAACAATCCTAGGTATCTCAATCAACAACGATTATACAAAGAGCAAGAAGTATGATCATCAGACATACAATATTAAGGCGTCCCGAACCACATGTACATGGATGATCATGAAGCTAGTAATATGAATAGGAAACTAGCGAGAGTATCAATCATACATGATAAGCACTACCTGCAGTCTAGATATACACATCATGCTTAGGCCCGTAGGCTAAATGTCAAGGAAATACCAAAATACGAGCTAAACACGGGTTCGGGGCTAACGCCACAACAGAGTAATTTACATAACAAGTGGGAGAACAAAATAAAAAACCCACTCGGGTACTCTGGTGCTCCGGCTGGTCACCGTCGAGTAGATGGTGCGGAAGATCCTTCGGGTTCTTCTATCAGATCTGGCCAATGCAAAACTAGTGGGGTCAGACCCCCAATAGCAAGTACCACAAAGGAAGCCAAACTTATAAGCTAAAACCAGCAATTCATTAGCAATCAACAGGTAAGGAAAGCAATAAGTAAAGGCGGATCGAGATTCGTGCACTACCAATGCACTCATCCCGAACATAGAAGGATAATAAGTAAAGCATCATTAGGCATAATTAACATGTGACATAAAGTAATCTGGAGAACATGTTAAATAAATGGAACTTGTGAACATATAGAGCGAATGTGAACTGGGCAATAAACGAAGAGAGGACGAACGTACTATTCTGAAAGCCAGGTTACAACCCTTAAACCAAACAAGGACCGAGGTTGTAACCCTTCGCCTGAACAGAACTTAGTCTCTGATCATTTATTGCTAAAGGTGACAATCATGCAACCAATCGCTTCTGAAACAATCATGCAATCATTATTCTGGAAACAATCATGGATTGGAACAATCATGTACTGGATCTAGACAAGACTTAGACTGGTTTGGACTCTATCCAGCATTCATGGCCAAATAATAATTACGGCTTGCTACTTTAACTAACTAGGGTTATCACAAGCCTAGTTACTAACAAGATACAATGAAAATTCCAAGTCCGGTTACCTGCCTGTTACTACCTGAGTGATCCCAGCAAAGAAAAGGAAAGATAACATGATATAGCAGACACACTGTAGTAAGTACATGTGTCCTAAGGAGGTGCCCAACTCGTCGGTGTGCTGGAAGTGCGCTCATCTCGACGGATAGCTACAAATCCCAAGTATATATATATATATATATATATATATATATATATATAAGGCGGGGGCCAAAGGGGCAACAGGTAACTAAAAAATTCTCCATGAATTACTTAATCAATCTAGTCATTAACCTAGCCAGATTCAGTATGAATTCCTGACCGTGGTACTCAGGGATCATGCCCTAGACATGATGTAATACAGAACATGTATCTTGTACCAACACACTTAAGAGAAACACCCATATTGTCCAAATCATTCATTACTTGTAAGCCAATAAAGCCGTCGTAACAGCATTCATGGTTTATGTCATGTCATATCATGTTACTTGTTTGGAGTGCACCACGACGGGTCACTATCATGTTAAGAGTACTTGCTAGGGGTGCGCCACGACGGGCCACAATTATGTTAAGCAAAGAAGTGACATGTGACTTGAGTGCACCGCAACGGGTCACTATCGTGTTAAGCAAAGAAGAAAGACATACATTATGAGTGCACCACAACGGGTCACTATCATGTCATGTTACTTGTACTTGTTCTTGTTCTTGTCAAGAGTACGCCACAACGGGCCACTATCATGGTACGTTACTTGTACTTGTTACTCGTTAGGAGCGCGCCACAACGGGCCGCCATCATGGTTCATTACATGCCATTCATCATTTCGTGTTCATATATCATGGTCATAATCATATAGAATATCATCATGTAAGCAGAAGTGATATATCCTGAGTGCACCCTAACGGGCCACCGATGTAAAGAAGAAAACATAGCTTAGAGTATGAAAATGTAATAAAGCCAAAGGACATGGCAGCATATAGGGGAAAGTACATATCATGGAAAAAGGGCAAAATGCCAAATCATTGTGTGCCTCAAGGCTATGCGCCTACGGGATTCTATGCGCCTATATGAAGGCCATATACATGCCAAATCATGCAAAGCCATGCCACGTATTACACAAGTCGTGTCGTGTCTCTATATTAGCAAAAACATAGAAAGCCGTGCCATGATCAAATAAAATCGTGCTAATCGTGCCAAGTCGTGACAAGTCGTACTACGACTTGCACAAATCGTGCCATGTTGAGTCGTGCCATGCCTAGCCGTGGCACGTACGAGTCGTGTCGTGTCATGAAGATCAATCACGAGAAAATCGCATAAAATTACGAGTTTCAAAAGATGCAATAAGCCAAAACATGCAAAACCAAAGCATGAGGGTCATGGGCTTCCATGTGCCCAAGTGAAGGCCTATATGCGCCCACATGGGAGCTCCTATGTTCCCACACGAAGGATTTTATGCGTCCAAGCATGGGTGCCAACATGGCCAAGGCACTTGCATGGCTAAGTGCCAAGGAATGGAAAAGGTGTTTGTGCATTACGTGTAAAGGCCATGTGCCATACATGGAAAATTATGCCATGCCATACTGTACCAAGCCATGCCTTGCCATGTCGTGACATGCCATTTCATGCCATGCCAAGTCGTGTCGTGTCAAGTCGTGCCGCGAAAGTCGCACCGCGAAAGTCGCATTACGAAAGTCGCACCGTGACTAGTCGTGCCAAATCGTGCCAAGCCGTGCCACGGCTAGCACGGGCCAGGCCGTGTCGAGCCGTGCCATGCCAGGCCGTGGCACGCACGTGTTGAGTCGTGTCACAAGGACCAATCATGAGAAAACATCACAAAATCACAAGTCGTGGAGAGCAAAATGGCAAAAGACATGAAAATCCTCAAAAGGGGGCCTGTCCCCTGCACTATGCGCCCACTGCCAGTGGATATGCACCCAAGGCATGGGTGGGGGACCCCTTATGTGCCCACTAAAGAAGTTCTCCAAGTTTCAAATCCAAGAAAATTGACTAAGGATCAAAATGGTGAAGAAAGGTGCTGAAAATCATGTGTTCTATGCGCCCACATGAGGCTATGCGCCCACATGAAGGTTCTATGTGCCCACATAGTGGCTTATACGCCCACATGAGGGGGAAGAACTGCTTTGGGTGCATAACAATGTCTATGCGCCCAACCATTGCACTGTTCTTCTTCTCGAAAATTCCGAGAAGAAGAACTCGGCTTCCGAACTCTGCCAAATCTTCATTCAATGTCCGTTTTCGGACTTCCTTAGGTTGATTTGGGGTAGAAAGAAATTCTCTACGACATGGAAGCATTAAATCATGTAAAAGAAGAAGTTTAATAGGTCAAAACTCCAAAAATCTGAAAACACTTCAATCCTAGATCTACAAAAATTCAAGCTCTAAATGGAGAAAACCCAAGTTCTAAACTATCTTAGAATCATGTGTAGAGACTATGGAATCATAAAAACAACATATTGTTCATATGTTTTGGCAAGGTGTACTTGCCTATGGTTTTCTCTTTGAAAAAGAAGAAGAAGAAAATAATGAATGAATGAGGAGAGAGAAAGGAAGGGGGATTTATATATGGGGATGGTAGTAGGTAGGGGGTTAACATGTTGAACCAAAAATAACCAAGCCAAACCAATAATGAACCAAGTTAAACCATGATGAACCTAAACAAGATTAAATCAAAATAAGCTAGCATGACAAGACAAGTAAAAATACTGGACAGGATCCCGTACACGTATACTGGAAATACGTATACGGAAAACATGGGTTTATATATAAAGTTCCCTTTGCATATAAAACCAACCCAAACCAAACCAAACCAAGTCCAAGCCAAGCCAAGTTGGACAAAACCAAATAAAACCAAGTCCAAGTCAAACCTAGTCATGATAATCCTACACTTCAGAAAATTCTGAAATATTACGAAAATCGAGAAATACGAAATACATCTAAAATAAATACGTATCCGTATATAAATACCGATACAGTGAGACGGGGTCTCACAGGGGCCGGTCATCAGTGGGGGGTCGATCACGAGAGAAGGGAAGACGGCGGGGGAGAGGAGGGAAGACGACGGGGAGATGGTCGTCGGTCATCGAGCTCGAGTGGAGAGATAGAGAGAGAATTTACGAAATAGGAAGAAAGATATTTCCTCTGACCTAAGTTAAAGTATTAGCGACGTAACAAAAATACGTCGCTAAACATCGCTAAAAATAAGTATACGGTGACGTGGTTTACAATACGTCGCTAAACGCTGCCATTTTAGCGACGAACAACGACGTTTAGCCGCGAAGTTTCCCGAAACTAAGTTTTCGTCGCTAAGCGTCAATGTACGTCGCTATTCCGCTACGTCTTGCGATGACAACTCTTGGCGTCGCTAAATTTGCGACGTACATGAACGGACTCGCTAATTCCGTCGTTGATATGAGTTATTTTGGTAGTGTAATATCGGATCAGACCACATGGAGTTAACTGCGGATCAAAATATATAGGATTCCCTGTAATAGGTAACCCTAGTATATTGACAACATCCCATAATGTGACAGTCATCTCGCCAAAAGGGATTGAAAGGTGTTGCGTTCATGCCACCAAAGCTCAACAAGACTTAAGATTAGGTGCACATCATGAATTAACATTCTAATCTCATCCATATAATGGAACCTAAATGAGCGCACCAAAGCTTCTTGTGTGCTATTTAACTCCCATGTCTTATATTTTCTCTGAATGCGCCAACTACTATGTTCTCGGGTTCGTAAAACAAGAGTATGATCATAACTACAAACAAAATATATAAACTATGTTACAACTTTATTTATGTAAAATAATATTTTAGTAGCATGCGTACAATTTTAAAAAATATATGTGTAATAAATATTTTATTTTTACCTTTCTATCAAATATCTGAGTGGATATGTGATTTTTTCATTGTTGAATTATTTTGTCAGTCATCGGTCCACCAGGTATACGTCCGTCATTTTGGCTAGCCATCTACAAAAAACCATATGTTAAATCAATACTAAAAAAACTAAGAGTAATAATATAATAAATAAATCATTAAGAACTTGATTAGAGAATGAGTTGTGGTAGAAAAAAGATTAACCTTTGTTTCCTACGTTGCTGCTTGCTGGAGAAGAGATGGAGAAGAAGAGGGATGTCTTTCGGATTGGAGTCCCCACTTTAATTTATAAGGAGGAGAAGAAGAAGCTGGATGGTCTCCAGCACAGTCTTCAGGACACTGGCCATCAACTGCTGACCCCTCCCCCCACCCCCCCCCGATAAGAATTTATAAAGAGGAGTAGAAAAAGCGCGGTCAACGAGGTATTCCCCCCCAACTGCCATCTTAAATGGCGCGAGCACCCCACATCAGCTGCCACCGCCATCATAAATGACTTGAAACCCCACGTCAGCGTTGGAGATGGTGGCAGCTGCCTCGTCAGCGCTTGCGTCCGCCATCTCCTTTGGTGGTCGCTGCCCCATCAGCGCCCGAAACCTTTTGCCTGCCATCTCCTTTGGCGGTGTCTCCCTGTATATACAATTTCCATAAAATGTTCCTCTTTCTTGGGGTAAAGTGCATTTAAACCCTCCCCAGAGTTGCCTCGTTCGCAAAATAAAACTCCTTAGACCAAAAATGCAGTTTGGCTCCCCTTAGTTCGCCCGCGCGAGCGATTTATCCCCTACCGTTTATTTTGCCGTTAAATGGTTGTTAACTTTCAAAAAAAAATTAAAAATACCTAAACTACCCCTCCCCTATTTCCCTACCAGCCCCCCTCCCTACCCCCCTCCACCGGTCAGCCCCTTCGCCGGCCGGCCTCCTCCCCCCAACCGCCCCCCCTCCTCCCTCCGCCATCCCCCTCCCCCCTCCCCCCCTCCTTCCCCCGACCCCCCCTCCTCCCTCCACCGGCCAGCCCCTCCGCCGGCCGGCCTCCTTCCCCTCTCCTCCTTCCGCCAGCCCTTCCGACCCCCCATCCTCCTTCCTCCGCCAGCCTCCCGACCCCCGACCCCCGACCCCCCTCCTCCCCCTGACCCCCCCTCCTCCCTCCGCCGGCGAGCTCCCCTCCCCCCACCCCTCCTCCCTCCGCCGACGAGCGTCCGCCCCCACCACCGGAGAGAGAGGGGGGGAAGAGTGAAGGAGGGGCAAAATCGTCTTTTTAGACGATTTTTAACAGCGAAGGAGGGGGGGGGGGGTGTTTTGAGCATTTTTGTAACATTTTGGGTTTTTCGAATCATGGAGTCTTTAATTGCATTTTCGTAACATCTAAGGGGGGTTTAGTTGCACTTTACCCTCTTTCTTGCTATTCTTTCCAAATTCGTCCCGTCAGACAAAAATTTCTGATTTTATTGAGCTTATCGTACTAACAGTTTTATGGATAGTGAATGGATTCTATTTGGGTTCATAAGTTTCTCTTAAGCTCAAAAGAGTAATTTTATACTGTTAACTCAAGGATAAGGGTCAAGCGTCTTCAATTTTGTCCGAACAAAAGTAGTCAAACCCGAATGAACGGAATAAATGAAAATTCTAAAAGTTTAAAATTGAAACTGAATCAAAATTAGCCATAACCGAAAACGAACTAAACCGATAAACGATTAGGTTTGTCCAGTTGAGTTATTTTTATTGTTTAATGGTATGGATTGTTGAGATTGTGGTTAAATTTTATTAAAATTTTTTTTTTTTTTTTTAATACATATATTTGTCATATTTAAAAGTTGAACTAGCTGTTATTAAAGTTGGGTTTTAAAAGACATAAATTGTTGTTTTTAAAATATACACATTTTTAATCATAAAATATACATAAAATTGTGGTATTTAATAATTGTATAAGTTGTATTTGGTTTTCTGTTTTTGACTCAAATCGAAATCCAAAATCGAAACCGAAATCGAATAAAAAAATTTAGTATTGTCAAAACCGAAATTGAATCAATTTTTATTTTTTCATGCCGAACCGAATCTATATTCGGTCCGATTATCGGTCAAAAATCAAATAATGCTCACCTCTGGAATTAAGTTAATTTTTGGCTAAGTAGGAGAGGAACTCTTGACTAATAAGTGATACTTGTCGAATCTAGGAAGGGACCGTGTGTGTCAGACCGCGCTGACGTGGCTGTCCTCTATTGGTTCCAGTTAAATTTGATGCCAGTGGAGAGTGCTGGAGCTAATGAGAGACCGTCAAGTCAGCGCGGCCTGACGCGCGCGGTCCCCCTCGGTTGGACAGACAATTTTCCAACTAATATTCTTAGAAATTTGAGGGACATGTTTACAATTATTAAAATTTGGGGTCCCTAAACTCTAGATGCTGAATATTTAATTACACAAAGCCATTTGGGGGTGGTAACACTAGGCCGGTCCTGTCTTCCGCCAACAAACCCCCATTCTTTCACTCCCAAAGGAGAAATGACCAGCTCTTCTTCCCCTTCTCGAAAGGTACGATTTTTTTGAATTTTTCCCCCTCCCTCTGAAATTCTCCAATTTCTGGTCCGATTTTGATGCAAAATTTAAAATCTCAGGCTCTGAGCAAGATTGCTTGCAATAGGCTCCAGAAGGAGCTGGTGGAGTGGCAGGTCAACCCCCCCTCCGGATTCAAGCACAAGGTCACGGACAATCTACAGAGGTCAGAACAATTTAGGGTTAGGGTTGGGGATTTTTGAATTAGGGTTTGATGGTTTGGGTTTTGGATTGGAAAAAGGTGGGTGATCGAGGTGAGCGGGGCGGCGGGGACGCTGTACTCGGACGACACGTACCAGCTGCAGGTCGATTTCCCGGAGCATTATCCCATGGAAGCGCCACAGGTGATCTAAAGACTTCGATTTTGATGATGAAGTTTTTGTTTTCTCCCCACTGTCAGGTGTTTTGTATGAAAAAGGTTTGGCTTTTTGTGATCGAAAGATTGGTTTTCGATGACGTTTTTTTTTTTTTTTTGTCTTCTCATCTTTGGTGCTTTGTGGAGAAGTTGGGAAGAGATTGTCATTTTGATGCTTGGTTTCTGTTTCCTTCAATTTTTGGTGTTTTTTTTGGAAAAGAAACTTGTACTTTTTCTGAGATTGATCCATGTAGTGACCGCTGGTGATTGAAAGATTGCATTTTGATGATGGATTTTTGTTTTTTGTTTTTTACTTTTTGGTCGTTTTATGGAAAAGCTGGGATTTTTCTGAGCATTGATCCATGGAGGCACCAAAAGTGCTCGAAAGCTTGGATTTTGGTCATGGGTTTTTTGTTCTGATTATCTTTGTTTGATCAAGTTTTATGGGAAGTTTGAATTTTGATATTTTGAGCTTATATGTTTATGACCAGGTGATTTTTCTCAATCCGGCGCCTTTGCATCCGCATATTTATAGTAATGGGCATATATGCTTAGGTATCTCTTCCTCCTGAAATTATTAGATTATTGTATTATATAAGAGTAATGTTCTTATCTTGGAAGATAGGGTTGCTCTTTTATTTTTAATGCTTTTGTGTACCTTGTTAATTGTGGCAAGTTGAAATGCTCTTTCAATTATTTTAGGTCGATCTTGACACATATTTGTGGATTGGAATCTTATTATGAGGAATAAGATCTTGTGAGGATTTGCATTCTTGGGCTATTAACACTTTAGTGCCACTAAAGTCATTAACATGCAATAATAAACACATGAAAAGAGCTCAATTTTGGCAAGTTGATATATTCTTTCATTTATTTTAGGCATAGTGGTTAAAAGTGTGCCTACGGGCATGCCTTAGATGAGGCAGCAAGCGGGTGCGCCGAAAGCGCAATGGGGTTGCACCTTGCTTCAGCCAAAGTGCAATGCAAAGGCAGCAACTCCATCTAGTTACATGCCTTAGGTTAGGCGGCAAGGCGCCTAGGTGCATGCCTTTGTTGAGACTTTTGTTTTAGGTTTCTTTAAATCTAATCAGAACCTGACCCATTATGAAAGTAAGATGTGAAAATTCATGACCACTCTCTCACTGGTGTGGACTTTGGAGTGCCTCTCTCTGATCTTTGGCCTGGACCTTGATGCGGACCACAAAGACTCCTCACTCTGCTAGTTGTCAATTTACCCTCCTCGATGATACCTATTTATAGTAGTGACCTCCATGTTTGATTAATATATCGATTTTATTATTAATGATTCTGAAATATGTATATTTATGTATACACATTTATTTATTTATAATTGTATGTTTTTTTTTACTCGAGCACGTCTTAGATTCATAACCTATAGCCTAAGAAAATAACTTTAATTAAGATAACCGTGTTATCAGTTTTGTTCGGTTTCATTACCCGGTTAATTCGGAACCCCGAAGCTCCAAACAAGTAATCACATTATTGCCAGTTATTTGGATTACAAAAACAGGTACATTTTCTCAACTAAAATGGATAATTCTAACATATACACAAAAATTGGGAGAATATCTTATATATAGAAGAGCAAATATGTGTTGTAGTTCAATTAAACAATGACAATATGAAACCAAATAACAATTATGAAAACGAATAGCAATTATGAAAACACGATCACTAACATCTTTTGAATATCAATACCAATGTCAAACATGAATAAGTAACAAGGAACTAACATTACACTGACAAAAAGAGCTTGAAATTGACAATAAAGAACCAACGTAGGAAATAAAAGGAGAGGAGTGTCTAGAGATTCAACAATATCAAAAAGAAACCACAAAGAACAACATTATACCATTCGAAAAGGAAAATAAAAGAGATGGTTAAGATGGTGAGGGTTGTGAGGCCTGCTTTTAGTTTTAGTTTTTTTTCCTGGCATTTAGTTGCATGTCTTTAAATTCTACACCAAACCTCATTTTAAATTTAACTAACCTATTGAACAGTCCGGTTGACAAATACTGGTTCCAATAATCTTTATTGATGCGGTAACCGCGCTGGTTGATTCATCGACCTGAGTAAATGAATTGCTACTCCTGCATAGGCCGTTACCAGTTACTCGGACGAGTAATCCAATTTTAATAACACATTGTTATTGAAGTGTAGATCGTTGGTACTTCCAAAAGTAATAACCATGTTCTATCTTCTATATGGATGAATGGGATCTAGAGCTTGTGTATGTTTAAACCATGTGGGAAAATGGTAGCTATTCTTTTTTCTTAAAGTAACTTGTTAACTTCTAGCACGTCTGTGTTGCTTAACATGAATTGTACACAAACTTCGAGTGCTTCAATTAGTTATGTAGTTCACTTCTGCTGTTATGCTTAAAATAAATATTGAATGATGTGAATGACTGGCCTCACCTTAAATGTTCCATTAATAACACATTTCATGGAATGAGGATGGTAGTGGTCATTACTGCAAATGATAATCCCCCTTTATTGTCATTCTTACGATATGTTGTACTTCCTATGATATGATTCTTATATTGGGACAGGGACGTGCTATTGTCTATAGGGGCAGATTTTTTGTGATCCTTAAGTTATACAATACAATAAGCCAGTACCATAAGCAAGGGCGGAGCCACCTTAGGGCTAAGGTGGGTTCCAGCCCACCCGATTTTAAAAAAATAAAAATTTATGTTTTTTTTTGTTTTTTGTTTTTTGTTTTCGTATGCGTCGGTCCATACTCCATCCATCCCAGTTAAATTTCTAGTTCCGTCCTTGACCATAAGGTATACTATTATTCTAAACATGTGAGGAAAGATATGGATAATCGTATCCATGAATTAACTTTGTTGACATGAACTGAATACAAAACTCAACCCGTTCAATTTGACATCATATTGGAACTCCACTACAAGCTAAAAAGTTGAGGTTGACTAGTAGGTTGGCATCCATACTAAAAAAACATTTAGAGAGAAACCAACTGATGATTTTTCGGGGTTTTGAGCTTTTTTATTATGAGCAGTGCTTCTATTTGATGAGCAATCTGACCAAAGAAGCAGCAATCTGACCGAAGAAGCTCAAGCTGACAAATTTTGTTTTCCTCTCCTGCTCTTCCATGGAGCATTTCTCGTTCTTCTATGATGTATTCACAAAAATTAGTTCCAAAAGAAGCGTACAATTTATTGTTATTTTTATTGTCATTTTCTTTTATATTTTCTAACAAGCAACTTAGTAAGCACCTTCTGTTGCGAGTCTTAGGTTCTTTTGGTCACTTTGTTTTTTTAGAGCGGTTTTGCCAAAATGATAAAAACATGATGTTTGCATCCTTGAAGATGAGATTAAGGTCATGATAACGTCCCAATAATATGGGATAACATCACATACATAAAAAATCGTCCAAGACTACATTAATGATGCATTAACGGAAGTCTCAGTGCCTTGGACACTCTTCGTGAGCATTTATTTTCTTTACATGGTGAGTAATAATGGTGGAATTATTATTTTTCATCATGTATCATGTGCTACCTTTGGTTAGGAATTTGCACCAACATAGAGGGTTAACATCAGGTCGTCAGCTGGTCATAAAATTCTGTCCTATTCTGTATTGAGCTTTCTTATGCTCCGTAACCAACTCCATTATGTTGGGAGAAGGCTTGGATGATGATTTGATAATTGTGTCGTACATGTGTCTACAAGCTCATTGTTTTTAGTAATTCTTTCTCTATTGTTACTATTATGTTAATCAAAGTGATCAAAGTGAAGGGAGAGGAGCAAGGGGAAGGAGGAGAAGAATGAAAAATTAAATGTATGATGCTATCTCACACTTTTTATGTTAATATTTATGAGTACAATCGTTGCAATAATTCAAAATTTGACACTATTCTACGAGTATGAACTACAATTTTTATCGTCGTGAGAATATGAAATCAAGAAAAATGTTAGGGTATTTCAGTAAATTACCCACAAGTATATAAAATTGAAGTTACTCAAAGTGATGCATGACTTACATAACAATGATAAGTTTCCATATTTTTGTAGTTTGCCACATGCAACTAAATCTATTAAATATATTTTTAATTCTATCAATGAGACAGGCTGAGCCAAGTTCTTCTTCTTTACAATCTCTTTTTGTCATTTAGTTTAGGCAGACCAGGTTTCAGCTCTCTCAGATATGTACTTGATGAATTGACTAAGTGTTCTTTATATAGTTCTATTATTTATTTGAGTCTTAGGTTATTGAATGTTAGTACTTAGTGCATTCATGTACAAGGCACCTTATGTGGCTTGATTCTTGAGGCATACCTGAGCCAGAAACCTAAATCAAGTCGAGGAATCTCCTTTCGAAATCTTGTTCTCAATAAATTTAAACAGGCAAGTTGTATATTTCATATACAAGGCACTTTCTTAGTCCTGACACATACTCTTTACTGATGCTTCATGGCTGAAGTGCACTCTTCTTGAGGCTAAACGCCTCATGAATGTATTTGAGCATTTCCTCTCCAAAACACTTCAATTTGTGCCTCAATATGCACTATCTTTTGAATGGGGGTGTTGATGCTTTGTCAAGGGTGTGTTTTGGCAATGTAGAACCCAACATAGCCTGACGAGACTATATTCCGTGAAGTTGCTTGAAACCCAATTAAACTATGAGATTTTGGGTTGCAAAAGTCCCTTCAAAAACTTGAGACCTTTCAAAATCCATGTTGAGTTGATAAGCTTGTTTGGACTTGAAAACCCATTCAAACCATGAGAGAAAAGAACTATATTCAGTTATTTCTTAATAAAATAGTAAAATATATGTTTTCAAGAGGTTTCAATAGGTTTAATTCCTAAAATAGTGAAATTGATTGTTGCAAATATCTTGCATCTCAAGGGGTTAGCCACTGTTTTGGGACCTCATAAAACACAACTTTCATAAGGTTTCATATTACCAAACAGCTGAGACCTCATGAAACCTGTTTCTTGTATTCAAACACACCCTAATATCTTAGTCTGAAGTTTATTGCAAGTGATAGCTCTTTACTTTTAGTTGCTTAGAACTTACTTGAACCTGGGGTCCAGGATAGGACTCAATTCGAAATGCTGCTGGTTACTGCCAACAGAGCAATCTATTCATTAGCAAATAGTGATTGGGGCTGGAAAACAAAATATTAGTGTATCCTGGATGTAGTGAGAATGCATTCTTTCTGCTTTTCTTGATTTTTTTTAAGGATGAGGTAATAGAAGGTCCAATTGCTGTGCTGCTGTGCTATTTTTGGAGGTTTCTTTCTTTTGCTTCATGATCTGTCAACACCTTGGTGAGAGTAATCTATCAACACCTTGGTTAGTGCATACATTCCGGACAAGCTAGAGTCTAACAATAAGAAGAAAGATGATACAATATGCTCCGACGTGCACTTTATTGGAGCTTGCAAACCGTGGAAGGGATATGCAAGAAGTACGATATATGCTGTTTTTAGTGCTTTGCAAACTGAGAAAAAGGACGAGGACGTTGCTTGCTTAGATAGGGATTCTGTTTCAGACACTATGCTGAATTTGAATACTTCTTCCTTCAGAAAATTTATTTTAAGAGTATGGAACAAACACATTTATATATATTCATGAGCTATATGTATGGCTATATGCATACTTTATATGCTAGAGTTCAATAATATCTATATTATGTATGTTCACGGTGTTCGAAAAATACTAGAGTAGAAAGGTTCAACTGCAAATAAATGTTACTTTATCATTTCACAATTATGTTTGGCACAACCACTACCATGTCAAGTCACTTTCGGCCATGTTTGGTCACCTCGGAACTTAGACATCGTTGGGCGAAATCCAACTAGTTTTGTTAGAATAATATAAATATATAGCCCACAACCCTCACTAACACTCTAGAGTTTTGGGGTAGTGACTAGGCCTTCTACATGGTATTAGAGCATCCCATGTTTTAACCTATTTTTCAATCTTTCTGGCATTTATTTTAAGCATATTCAACAAAATATTATACTGCTGCTTGAATACAGCTCTATGCCCAAATGGGTTTTATGCACTTCGACCTGTAGAGGCGAGGTAGAATAATATAAATATGTAACCCTCAACCCTCACTAACACTCAAAGAGTTTTGGTGTAGTGCTAGGGACATTTTACAAGTTCCAAGTGTTGTATTAGATACATGTGACACATAAATACGGTCCTCTAGAGGAGTATCCGTGAAACCTAGACGAGGACTATAACTTCTGTAATTGGAATTTGATTTTGCCCTAGAGATGTTCTCAAGTAGGTCTGTATATGTGGATGATGAGAGAGGATGAAATTGTAATTGTCAAATGAGAGAGGATGGATGTGTAATGTTAACAAGGATGGGACCTAATCATTTATGGCACTAAGATTAAACACGTGCCTTGTATTTGTGTAAAAACTTGATCATGGAATTTGATGTCCTACAGTCTAGTGAAGGGGTCTGCTGTGAAATGGAGTTGACTTTTGAAAGATATAAGCAAGCTAAGACAGGTGTGACACTGGAAACTAATTAGGATTGTGTAAATGAAAGATTGGCTTCAAGAGAAAGTAATAGGCTAGGATGACATATACGGGAAACAGATCGTGTATTAGCCGATGAGGGCTGGTTTTGGTACACAACTTACTTGGGCTGCTTTTATTTATTTTTTTCAAAGCAGCAGCAGAACTTTTTGGTAACACCAGCTTTACACGCTAGTTCATTTGTGGGCAGCTTTCAATCAGGGGGAGGCTTCTTTCAGAAGCTGCTTGTGCTTTTGAAAAGCAGCAGAAATACCAAATCCAGCCTGAGAGAGAATAGTGTATGGTTTTGATGGTATTAATTTCTCGCTAGAATAGTACTAGAGTGTTACCAGGTCAACTTGATTGAAAAGGAAAAAAAAAGAAAAAAAAATGAATTACACAACTTCAGGACGGATAGAAGGATAAGTCGTGGTTGCATAAAATACCAACAAAGTTTAGGTTAGTACTTTTAAGGGGTCACTTGGAGCCGGAGAATGTGCTTTGCTTCGTATTTATTTGATAACTTGAAATTTCCTATAGTGATAACTGTGTATCTTTGAATTTATTCCATAGAGAAGAGGAGAGACAAGTCACGATGAACGTATATTATGACCTTTTTAAGGATGTGATAACTGATAAGGGACAAGAGTAATCTACTAGACAATGTACAAGAGCATAGGACACTGATGTTCTATACTCCAATATCATAGGCAATGCAGAACCCCCAAGAACATGTCTGGCAATGGGTGATAAAAGGTGAGGTTGATTTGGATTGAGTGAATGGAGAAATCTAGAGAGATGAAATAAAAGAAAATGGAGAAGGTCAGTAAAAGGGGTAGTATTGAAGCAAGCTAGATGGAAATCTTATACATATGTGACACGGGACGAAGACCCATGGAAAATAGAATTGGTATAAAATTGGGGATTTAGGGAAAATTGGCGCGGAAGCTTTACGCAATCATTGAACTATTAGTTATTATCAATTTATCACAAAGATTATAATAGAAATAAAAAAACATAATAATCGAGTTGTAATTAATAGAAATACTCGAATTTTGGATACGGGTGGGTTGCGTGGGTTGTCAATGACAGGGCTTTTGTATTCGAACCCAATTCAGCATCGACGTCGGAGGCGGAGAAGAAGATAAGAGAGACTAGAATTTTGGCATTGCACCCTACAAACTCAAAAGTAGATTTTACAATTTATTCTTCAATTATTCCCTATCTAATATATGATTTTACAAACTATTTATGAACTAAAAACAACTTGGAGATAAAATTTCTAACCACCTCGGAGATAAAATTTTCCATATTTAGATTAATCCTAACAAAAAATTGAAAAACCATCTAAAAAGATTATCGAAAATTGGTTCTCCATCATTGGGCGCAAAAGTTTATAGAAATTTGTAAACAATTAACTACTATCAATTTATCACAAATAATGTTAATATAAATGCAAAAAGTAACAACCGAGTTGTAATTAATGGAAATATCCAATTTTGGAATGGTGTGGGTGGCGTCGGATCTCGATGCTGGACTTTTGTTCTTGAGACCCTACTAGGCGATGATGTCTAAGGCGGGAGAAGAAGACGAGATGGAGCAACTCTAGAATTTTGATATAGCATCTTACAAACTCAAAGTAGATTTCTCTCAATTCATTCTTTAATTTTTAAATGTCTAATATTTGAATTTACAAACTATTTAGAAACTAGAAAAGCAATCGAAAGAAGATAAAAAAAATCTAAATACTAAAATACTTATCCATAAGATAACTTAAATCTTTAACCAACTCAAAGAGATAAAATTCTCCTTATTTAGATTAATCCTAATAAACAAACTAAAAAATCTAAAAAGTAAAAAGATAAATAAAAAATCAAACTGGTTCTCCATCAATGTGTTCACATTGATATAGCATCTAGCTGTGTAGGTATGCCCGTTAAAGCAATCAAAAATTTGTACAAAATTACAGGACAGTTTGTTACTAACATAAACATAGCTAATCTAATTTCTTAATTCTTATCGGACATTAGGATTGTCTTTTTTGAAAGTTTAATCATGTTATTCTAGTTGTGCAATGTTACCAGACTAATCTTTATCTTGATGTTAATGCTATTTTTGTTATACATGATTTTCAGGCATTTGACATAGAAATTATTTGGTACGTATGAACTATAGGCCATTCTTAAAACTTCATGTCTTCCAAATTTTGGTCATACTTCCAGTGTTGGCTGTATTATATATATATTTTTTTTTTACCATCTGATGATATGGTGAGTCCGTTAAGTAAGCATGGATGTAGAAGTTTTTCATATCAGGTTGCAAGCTGACCAAATGAGTTTCCTTTCTTAATAACAACTGTTAAATTTTATACTTACAAACAATTTAAACTGCACTTAATTTTGAACGAAAAAATTGCTGGACTATGATCTTGGTGGTCAATGTAAGATTACAAGTTAATAAATTTTTAATGACAGTGGATTCAGATTCAGTAATTCATCATGTCTGTGTAATGGGTATGCATATGACAAGTCTGTAAAATGATAAAGTCTAGCAGGTGGGCAGCAGTCAGCTCCATTCATCATCATCAAGTCTTCTCCATCATAATGGGGTCAGCTGTGGAACATAAGAAACCACAACCATCATATGGGCCGGCTATGGAGCAGAGGAAAGCTCCATAAGAGAATTGATAGTTTTTATGACCGCTTGTCAACCTTACGTAAACCTTCTTTGTTGGTGCCAAATTCCTACCGAATATAGCTATGAGCGTGATAGGGCTATGCCATCAAACCTGTACAACCACTTGTTGGGCATGTAGACATCTTCTGGCTATGCAGTTTAAGATCATGCATCCAAGGAGCACCCTTCAAGCGGACAGATAGACTTACCTTCTGTCTGTGCAGTTTAAGATCATGCATCCAAGGCTCCAAGTTCCCATTGCTATAAAGAGTCTAGACGAAGAGGTAGATGGTACAATATGGTATGGAGAATTGCATTCTTCTATGACAAATTAAGCCATAGAGTGAAAACGATTTGACATTCCCATTGTCTAATTTTTTTTTGGAATTATTCATTTATCTAAGATGCGAGGACTAGATTTCTCTAGGGAGATTAGGATGATGTGAACCATGATATTGTTCTTGATCGTAATTTCCAATATGAGTACTACGTCAAACATATAACTTGTTACTAGTATTAAAACATCAATTTTCCTTTTGAGGCATAGATCTATATGTTCAAGGATTTCTTGAGATATCCTCCATCATTATTCATTAGGCTTCTTGCCTATATGAAGATTGTTAACGACATAGCCCGACAAACCACTGCAGAATGTTGGTGCCCAGTGGTGGCACCAAATAAAGTGTTGAAAAGGTAGCTCTGTTCTTGTAAGAACATGCTTATAAAGTTGTGCTGGGAGTTCACATTGTTTCTAAATACTAATACAAAGATTTACCTTTTCACTTCCTGTGCAATCCACATGTATATACTTAATTGTTGTTCTGCCCAATGCCCATGCATCCACCATCACATGTGGTTTCTTAGTTACCAATATTTCCATCCTCATCCCCAATACATTTTACACCCAAATTGGCAAGTTAGCTTACACGTCTTACCACATATACCGTTTTGCAAAATCTGATAAGGGAGCGTATTATAATATTATTGAACATAATAGATACAAACATCTGTATTAGTTTGCCTTCACTTTCCTATGTTTACATTTCTCATAGTTGCATCCGATACTTGGGTGTTATTTAAACTGTAACTTGCTGATTTCTTTTATTTTGGAGTGCCATCCTCTCTTGGTTTGACAATATATAGTGTTGGCTTCGTTATGGCAGATATATTGTATGATTCATGGTCCCCAGCAATGACCGTCAGCTCTGTATGTATCAGCATTCTATCAATGTTGTCAAGCTCCACTGTGAAGGTCTGTTTGCCTTTTCTTCTCACGTCTACTAAATACTTAACCTGCTAAAGCCTGACCTCTTTTGTTTATGTTTTTCATTTGCAGCAACGCCCAGCTGATAACGACCGCTATGTGAAGAATTGTAGGAATGGTAGATCTCCAAAGGAAACGAGATGGTGGTTCCACGACGACAAAGTGTAAAGACCAGGTGCGCCGACTGCTGTTTAATGTGGCAGCTTAGCTTCCTTTTCCCCTTCCATTGAAAGTACTCCATTAATCTCATAATTCAGGAGTATTCAAGTGATTCGGTAGTTCTTTCAAGGGTTTGTGAGCTGCTGAAGTCATAAATACTGTGTTATTTGTATAGGAAAGCTGATGTACTAATCGGAATTATATACGCTTATGATTAAAAGACATGAAGTTTTAAGGAACAATTAATTGACCGGTCACCCACTGTGTTGTGACAAACTAAAATAGTTGACGAAAAATGACTGTGTGGTCGTCTAAGAGAGTTGTGGGCAAGAGAGAGATATTAGGACACAAAAATGCTGATCAGTATTTTTGTGTCCTAATATCTTTCTCATGCCCACAACTCAGACGACCACACTCAATTATCGTCGACTCTTTTAGTCGAAACGTCCTTCCGGCTCAAGAACACTTTTAGTGAAGGACGTGTATTGTACAATTTAGTCATGCTGCATGCATCACATTTGTATATGCTGAGTTGTCATGTTTACTTTCTAAGTTACTAAATCATACACAACATGCAATGTGAAAAAAAAAAGGCTTACCATACCTAAAAGGCCTCGTTTGGTTCCGCGGTAAGGAAAGGAAATCAATTCCGTGTTCATTTTCTTTCTTTTGGAAAATTGTAACTCATCCATTTTTCTTTTCGGTGTTTGGAAATGTCAAGAAAATTGGGAGGGAAAGTGAATCCCTAGAGTGGAAAAGTGAATCCCTAGGTGGGTGGGGGAACCACTTTCTTCTCAATTTTTTATTTATTTTCAGAATTGGTTTCTTTTCTCAAATATTTTCTTTGGCATCCAAACATAGAAAATAAATTACTTTTCTTTCCTAATGTCGTGATTCTGTTAACAAAACATGGCCAAAGTGTGTATCGATAACCCATCACCTCCCTCCCTAAACCTACAACCCTCCACCACCGATTGTTATAATAAACACCAGACCTGTAAACATAAACTGAGAGACTGGAAAAAAATACAAGTATCACAGATACTCTTTCTAGAGGTTGGTCAATCGGTAGGGATGAGCAGTTGCTTAGCTCGTCCTATGGAGGAGGGCATGCATGCATGGAGCTAGGGGTGAGCAACGGTTCGGTTCAAATCGAATTGAATAATCGTAAACTGTATTTTTTTTCAAAACCGAAAATCGAACCTTTTTATAAAAACTTTTCGGTTTGGTTTTCGATCGGTTCGGTTTCATGGGCCAATGGATCATGCCTTCAAATTTTTCGCAAATGGACATATTTAAATAACAAATCTTAAAAAAAAAAATCTGACATTGTTGTATTTATGAATTATTACAATACAAAGAGTGTAAAATATTAGTATATATAGATTGAGAGTAGAGATAGTGCTCAAAGAAACACTGATAGAGAATATGAGAGAAAGCGCTCATTTAGGGATTAGAAAAATATTAATATATATAGATTGGTGTAGTTTAATAAATTACTAACTCGAAATCAGTTTTCGGTTTGGTTCGGTTCAATTACTCTGATCAAGAATTGAAAAACGGACTGTTATTTCAGAATTTCAGATCTCCAAACCATAAATCGAACCGATAATTGAAAAACCGAACCGTTTGTCAAATATTTCGATTGGTTCGGTTTTCGATTTTCAACCGTTGTGTGCTCACACCTACATGGAGCTACCTCCATGTTGATTTGACCTAGTATTTATTGTAACTTAGAGGCAGTGTCTGAACGAACCACGGAACCTTCAGTTGTTTGAGCAGAGCAACATATATCAGTGGCAGTGGTAGGTGTCCTCCGCGGCGGCCAGACAGACGGGGAACAGGAGAGGGAAGGGACCCCTCCTCCCCCTGCAGCCGGCCGGGGGATGGGCGTGCACAGGCGCATAAGCGTGTGCCAAGGGTCTTTTTTAAGTCTGGTCTGGCTAGACAAACACATCGGTCACGGGAGACACTGAGCGAACGCTCGTGCTCGAACGAAAAAAAAATGTTGTGCAAGATGTAGGTGCTGAGACACGTATGAAAAGGGGTCATACTGAGAGTGAGTGAGTACTCAGTTCTGTATTCATTTGGGTTTTTTTTTTTTTTTTTTTTTTTCTGAAAAAAATGAGAAATAAATGCAATAGTAGTAGATTTTTTTTTTTAAGTGTCCTATTTTCCGGACTAGCAACACCCATGAGGAATTGGAACCGTGCCAAGCTCCATGGGACCCTCCGGGGTACGTAACGGACTGCAATACTAGTAGACTCAAATAGCTCATCTCGTCCTTTTATTTTGCGGATATTTATAGCCATTACGGAGTGACTTGGTATACAATCCTTAGGACTAATTTATTTTCGGTTTGAAATAAAATATTTGTGTTTTTATTTTACTTATTGATAAAGCTGTCCCGAAATCAGTTTTGTTATACAATTTTTAGGACCAACTTGTTGTAAATATTGATGTCCCATGACTCTTAGTCATCAATAACTTATGTAACTTATGTACTTTGATTTCATAACTCATGGCCTTTGGCAATCCATTGTAAGCCTATATAAAGGCCATATTGGATGAATGAAAAGACACAACTTTCTTCTCCATTTTCTCTTGTTGCTCTCTCTCTCTAGTTTATAACACGTTATCAGCACGAGTTTGCTCAAGAAAATTGTAAGTCTAATTTCTATCTTTCTTTTGATTCATAATTTTATTGAAAAAATTTGATGAGTTTCCAACAGAACAAAATTGTCAATATGAATACCACTTGAATAGAAAAGCTTATTATCATGTTTTTTTTCCTAATTGTATAGGCATTCTAAAGATTTTAAGTGAATGTACACCTGATAATATTATTCAAAACCAAAGGTTCCCCCATGTAATAGTCTGTGTCTATTTAGACAGAAGACTCTGATCCTCAACTGAGGCAAGGATATGATTACATTCTTGATATGTGCATATAGTCGTTCCAATACAGGAACACAAATAATTTGTTATAGAATTTTAGAAGCAAAATTACTTGAATGTACTCGAAGACATAGCCAGAGCCTAGATGTATCAGACTCCATTTTCCTTGTATCCAAACTCGCGAGAAAAAAGGAAAATAAATCTGGATTCTTCAAACAGTACTACTCTTGCCCAAGTACAACTAAATCACCAAAGTTTTTTTTTAATACTTATGTTTATTTATTCTCTTTAAGTTATGTCGAATAAAATGCCAGAACCCAATATCCCATACCTCTATGGGAATATATGTTTTCACTTGTCTGTAGTGAACGAATATCTTTCTTCACATATTATGAATTACTAGATTAAATTAGTTTGTATAATTTTACTGTTTCCATTATTCTGTCTGAATTCTACAAGGTACCAATTCATATTGTTGTATATATAATTTTGAAACAAAATGTTTGGCTAGAAATCTAAATTGAATATAAGGCTTGAGCCAAAATATAGAATATGTTAGGCCTGAAGCCTAATTGATAAAAGTCAAACCTGTAGATTTGAGTATATGTACTATATTCTAAAGTACTATTTATTTTTCAGAAATATAGCAAACATCTTAGAGCTTTGTATTTAAATAAACCTGAAGTTTCATGAAAAAAAAGAAGAAAAAATTGAAAGAAAATGTTCGATTATGAACCTAAATTGAATATAAGGCCTGAAACCAAAATATAATATGTTAGGCTTGAAGCCTAATTGATAGAACTCAAACATGTAGATTTGAGCATGTGTATTATATTCTAAATAAATACTTTTTTTTTTCAGACAATGGCAAACATCACCAAACTTGAGTTCGCTGCTCTTGATATTTCCGGAAGAAATTATCTAACATGGGTTCTTGAGGCAGAAATTCATTTGAGTGCAAAGAATATTGCACATGCAATCAAAGAAAAAAAAATGAGACAAGCGAACAAGACAAAGCAAAAGCAATGATTTTCATTCGACATCACCTCCATGAAGGGCTGAAATCCAAATACCTTGGAGTGAAAGACCCAGCCGTTCTATGGAAAAACTTAGAGGAACGTTATGATCACCAAAAGAGTGATACTCCAAAAAGCTCGCTATGATTGGATGCACCTGAGGTTGCAAGCCTTCAAATCGGTAAACGAATATAACTCTGCAATGTTCAAAATTGTATCTAAAATGAGATTATGCGGAGATAATGTTACTGAAGAAGACATGTTAGAAAAGACATTCACTACTTTTCATGCCACGAACATGCTCCTGCAGCAACAGTATCGTGAAAAGGGATTTAAAAAATATTCTTAATTGATCTCATGTCTTCTTGTTGCCGAACAAAATAATGAGCTCCTAATGAGAAACCACAACTCCCACCCTACTGGATCACAGCCATTCTCTGAAGCGAATGCAAATAACTATGGACAAGGACGTGGTCGCGGTCGTGGTCGCGGTTATAGTCATGGTAAAATTCAAAACCATGGTGGTCCTAACCATCAACCCTTCAACAAGAAGGTTGGGCCATACCACTTGAAGTGGAACAAAAATGGCGAAAAACAAGATAAAAAAAAGGGTACAAAAGTTGATTCTCCGAAGAATTATGAAGAAGCTTGCTACAGATGTGGAGCAAAAGGGCATTGGTCTCGTACTTGTCGTACACCAAAGCACCTAATTGACCTTTACCAAACATCTATCAAGGGTAAAGGAAAAGAGAAAGAGATCAACTTTGCAGATTTCAGCAACATTCTTGAAGATGAAAATGATCCAATGGAATTCACTCATTTGGATGTTGAAGATTACTTAAACGAGCCAAGTGGAGGAATTAAGTTTTGGGGTGATGATGCTAATGATGGCAACGAAAATATCAAAAATGATTAAGTTGAATTTGAGATTATTTGAACTTTTTCAGTTTAGTTCTAGTTTTATGTTTGTTTTATCATGTTTCTAAGTATCCGTTGTTATGCTTGTTTTAACCTTTGGTTTTTATCAATAAATTAAATGTTTCTTACTTAATTTATTTATGTTTATAGAAATATGGAAAATAATGATGCTGTAAACAACTCCAACGGTGGAGATATATGTTTGGTTGACAGTGGATCAACGCACACTATTCTTCGAGATCGAAAATACTTTTCGAACTTAAATTTGGCAAAAGCAAATATTAGTACAATTTTTTGTACTACAAAATTAATTGAGGGCTCTAGAAGAGCAAATATTATATTATCGGGTGGAACAAATATTTTTGTAAAAGATGCTTTGTATTCAAGCAAGTCAAAAAGAAATTTGCTAAGTTTCAAAGACATACGTCTCAATGGTTTCCATATCGAGACTATGAATGAGGGAAATATGGAATATCTATGCATTACATCCAATGATTCATGCCAGAAGCATGTGAAAGAAAAACTCCCACTTTTCTTATCAAGATTGTATTATGCAAAAATAAGTGCCATAGAATCTAACACTTCGATGAACCAGAAGTTCAATGACCCAAAACTTTTTATGCTTTGGCATGATCGGCTTGGCCATCCTGGATCTAATATGATGCATCGAATAGTTAGAAACTCACGAGGACATATTTTAAAGAACCAGAAAATTCTTTTACCTCGTGATTGTGTGTGTGCTGCATGCTCAGAAGGAAAATTAATTATAAGACCATCTCCGATGAAAGTTAATCTTGAGTCACCTATGTTCTTACAAAGAATACAAGAAGATATTTGTGGACCTATTGACCCACCTTGTGGACAATTTCGTTACTTTATGGTCTTGATAGATGCATCATCTAGATGGTCACATGTATGTTTATTGTCAACAAGAACGGTTGCTTTTGCCAAACTTCTTGCTCAGATTATAAAGTTAAGGGCTCAATTCCCTGATTATTCTATTAAGACAATTCGTCTTGATAATGCCGGTGAATATACATCTCAAGCATTTAATGACTATTACATGTCAATTGGGATTAATATTGAACATTCAGTTGCACATGTCCATACTCAAAATGGACTTGCAGAGTCTTTTATTAAAAGATTACAATTGATTGCTAGACCTTTACTTTTAAGGTCAAGTTTACCCATTTCTGTTTTGGGACATGCAATACTACATGCAGCTGCATTGGTCCGTATTCGACCAAGTTTATTTTAATCAGCATTCACCATTGAAAATTGTTTCTGGCCAGCAGCCTGATATCTCTCACTTAAAATTTTTTGGTTGTGCAGTTTATGTCCCCATTTCTCCACCTAAAAGAACAAAGATGGGCCCACAAAGGCATCTTGAAATTTACGTTGGTTTTGACTCACTATCTATAATAAAATACATTGAGCCCCTGACGGGCGATTTATTTAAGACAAGTTTTGCTGATTGCCATTTTGATGAGTCAGTTTTCCCACCGTTAGGGGAAGATAAAACGTCACTTCCTGTAGAACGGCGTAAAATTACATGAAATGTATCATCTTTTATTGATCCACGCACAAGTAGATGTGATCAAGAAGTGAAAAGGATTATCCATTTGCAAAATATTACAAATCAATTGCCAGATGCATTCACTGATATTAAGAAAGTGACAAAATTTCATGTACCGGCTATAAACGTACCCGCACGAATTGATATCCCTGAAGGACAACATGATGGCACATTAAAACCGTGCATGAAACGTGGACGCCCTGTTGGCGCTAAAGATAATAACCCTCGAAAGAAAAAGGTATAAGTTATTACTTCCGAAGAGAAAATAGTTTCGAAACATGAAAGCGCTATAGAAAATTTGACTGATCAGTCTAAAGTAACTCCTGAAGAGGCACATGATAATGAACATATTTCAGAAGAGATCTCTTTGAATTATATGAGTACAAGGGAAAGCTGGGATAGAAAAAAAATTTACTATAGACAATATCTTTGCTTATAATGTTGCATTGATATTGTAAATGAGGATTCTGAACCAAAATCTATTGAACAATGTTGACATAGAAATGATTGGCCAAAATGGAAAGATACGATAAAAGTTGAATTAAAATTCTTAGAAAATCGTAAAGTATTTGGACCAGTAGTCCAAACCCATGAAGGTATAAAACATATTGGATACAAATGGGTATTTGTAAGAAAACGAAACAAGAAAAATAAAATTGTGAGATACAAGGCACGACTTGTTGCACAAGATTTTTTACAGAGACCTGGAGTCGATTATGATAAAACATATTCCCCTGTGATCGATGCAATCACATTACGATATTTGATCAGCTTAGCAGTCACAGAAAAATTTGATATGCGGCTTATGGATGTTGTTACCGCATATTTGTATGGGTCATTGGATAATGACATTTATATGAAGATCCCAGAAGGATTCAAATTGCCTGAAGCAAATAACCAAAGATCTCATGGGTTATACTCAATCAAATTACAACCATCCCTATACGGATTAAAACAATCTGGAAGAATGTGGTATAATCGCCTTAGCGAGTACCTTGTTAGAGAAGGATATATAAACAATTCAATTTGCCCATGTGTCTTCATCAAGAGATCTAAAAATGGATTCTCAATTATTGCAGTTTCTGTTGATGACTTAAATATTGTCGGAACTTCCGAAGAGCTCACAGAAACTGCTAACTATCTAATGAAAGAATTTGAGATGAAAAATCTCGGAAAGACAAAATTTTGTCTCGGCCTGCAGATCGAGCATTTATCAAATGGAATTTTTATTCATCAATCTACCTATGCATAAATTTTTTTGAAAATATTTTATATGGATAAATCTCATCCACTGAGTAGTCCCATGGTTGTTCGATCTTTAGATGTAAAGAAAGATCCATTCCGTCCTCGAGAAGATAATGAAGAATTATTAGGTCCAGAAGTACCATATCTCAATGCTATTGAAGCTTTAATGTATCTTGCAAATTGTACAAGACCTGATATAACATTCTCAGTAAACTTACTTGCAAGATATAGCTCAGCACCAACAAAATGACATTGGAATGGTGTTAAACATATGTTACGTTATCTTCGTGGAACAACTGATATGAGCTTATTTTACTCAAAAAATTTAGACTCACAAGTTGTGGGTTATGCTGATGCTGGTTATCTATCTGACCCACATAAAGGAAGATCTCAGAGTGGATATGTGTTTACATGTGGTGGTGCTGCAATATCATGGCGCTCAGTGAAACAAACATTAGTAGCAACTTCTTCTAATCACTCAGAAATTCTGGCCTTGCATGAAGCAAGTCGAGAGTGCATATGGTTAAAACGATGGCTCAGCATATCCGAGAATCATGTGGGTTATCTTCAACAAAGAATACTGGGACAATATTGTATGAAGACAATGCTGCTTGTATTGTACAAATCAGGAATGACTACATCAAAGGCGACAGAACGAAGCATATATCACCTAAATTTTTCTACACTCACGAGCTACAGAAGAATGGTGACATTGACGTTCAGTAGATACAATCAAGAAAGAATTTTGCAGATTTATTCGCTAAAGCATTACCAACCACAACATTCAGAAAGATGATACAGAATATTGTGATGCGTCAGCTAAAGGATCTCTTGCCAGCATCAGGGGGAGCGTGATCACTAATTCTCAAACTGTACTCTTTTTTCTTCGACCAAGTTTTTATCCCATTGAATTTTTCTTGGTAAGGTTTTAACGAAGCAGTTTATCACGCGTACACATTTTGTGTGATATGTACTCTTTTTCTTTCGTCAAGTTTTTATACCATTAGATTTTTCTTGGTAAGGTTTTAACGAGACATATCACATATTATATTGGACATCCAGGGGGAAGTGTTGTAAATATGGATGTCCCATGACTCTTAGTCATCCATAACTTATGTAACTCATATCCTTTGATTTCATAACTCATGTCCTTTGGCAATCCATTGTAAGCCTATATAAAGGCCATATTGAATGAATGAAAAGACACACAACTTTCTTTTCCGTTTTTTTTGTTGCTCTTTCTCTCTAGTTTATAACACAACTTACTTTTTCGTTTTGAAATAAAATATTCGTTATTTTTTAAAAAACTTTTAAGGGACGACAGCCGAAATCAGTTTTGTTTTCAGTCTGTCATTTTTATTATACAAAAATGGCAGAAAAAACCTGTAGGGAAGTCGGAATGGAATGTGGTGTGCTTGCCATTTGCTATATTTCTATTAGTAAATTCACAAGCAACTAAAATATTATTTAATAGTGTTGAAAAATAGTTTAAATATATTTGAATTTTTTTTCTGTTATAGTTATATTTATATTTTAATTAGAATTTGTTAGAACATTAAATTGTAAGGTTCATCCCAATATCATCTGATAGTATCACTACAGTCTGCAGTAGGATTAGGATATATTTTTGAAGGTACTCAATCACAGTTAGGATTCCTTGAGATTCTTGGGACGACCCTTGAGAATCTTATTTAAACTTCAATTTGAATCTTTTTTCTTGTTTTGTTGCTCTCACTCCTTGATTACTGAATTTGATTTTGATTGGATCGTTGTTGATTTTGATTTTCTTATCGAGAAGAATTTTAAGGCCTGAGTTACGACATTTTTCTGATAACATATGTTGACGGGAATACAGGGATGGTAAAACGTCTACTTGATTATGGAACCTGTAGTTTATCGCAGCCATATTAGCTGGCGTGGCAGAAACATAGAGACCTGACTTCGGATGTACATATCTTGGTTATGAGATTTGGAATTTCTCGTAGCTATACTAGTCGGCATAGCGAGAATTCCAGACGACATGATTGTAGAGGTACATGCCCCAGTTATGGAATCTATCGTTTATCGCAGCCTTGCTTACTGGCATGGCGAGGACTCTGAGTAACATAATTTTGGACAGATGCATATGATTATCAGATTGTATCTTGAGAAGGTTTTTAAACATATCATCTCTATCGTACCATTCTGTTGTTATAAATTGTACCCCATCATCAAATAACTTAGGAGTAGGAGTATGAGTAGGAGTGGCTTAGCTGTTATTATAAATCTAGTGTAACTTCTTACTATAAAATTCTTCCTAATACAATGAACCGATGATTTTTGCTAGACCTTGACTTAGACTTGATATTGTAACTCTGGTTTCAAAATGGTTCCTTCTTTTAAACAGATAAGCAAAACAGATTTTATCATTATTTTCTTCTTGCCATTAATTCTTGTATTACCTTAATATATATATATATATATATATATATATATATATATATATATATATATATATATATATATATATATAGTGGACACAAATGCTTGCCTGACACGTATGCATGCTACACTTGATCACCAACCTATCTAAATGCATATTAATACGTTGATGTTAATTTCTCAAAATACCAGTAATTCTAATATAGGACAATATCAGTGACTAGTTCTCTATTTTTCCAGATTGAATTTGTAAATTAAATTTAAATATCATATTATTAGTTGTTATTTACATCACTACACATGTATGTTATATACAAGGTTTTAATTCTTAAAGATATTGGTTGAGTTTTGTGTTGAATTTGTCAAACCTGAGACTGTGTACATATTAAACCTTTAACCCTGGATTCTAAGTGATTAGTCAATTTGCAGTTTTCTTTAATAGTAATGTTTGAGTCGTATACATTATTGTGTGTAGGTGTATAATGTTAGGTTTCATACTCTTACATGTTAGGTTGTGGTAAACATTGAGTTAGTTTTGATGTTCGAATTTCTCCAAAATTTTGAAAACTGAATACATGTTAACATTTTTTTTATTGCTTACAAATGTGTAGTTCAATTTCAGATCTAATAGTAATGTTGAACTAAACTGAAAGATCGAACCCTTTATTTCAAGTTTTAACCCATGTACACTTGACACTCTACACTAATGTTCACAACTGCCATGAAAACCTAACCCTTCATCTCTATGTTATGTTCATATAGCTATATATATATATATATATATATATATATATATATATATATATATATATATATATATATATATATATATATATATATAGTTATGTAAACATGTTATAATGTATGTAGATGCATAATTAAATCTCTACCTCTCTCTCTCTCTCTCTCTCTATATATATATATATATATATATATATATATATATATATATATATATATATATATATATATATATATATATATATATGGTTAGCCATGCATGTTATGAGTAAATAGCTTGTGCCTTGTAGACTGCTTAACTAATATGCCATGAATAGTATAACTTGATAGCTATAGTTGAGACCCAAATCCTCTTATACACTTTCATGTATAATTCATACAAACCACATAACCCTTACATAATGCTAGTTTTTTTTCCCTCTCTAACACACTCTCTATATATATCGTGATTGGATTTCAATGCTGTTGACCTTCGTTCCTTAAACTTTTGATCTTGATTTTTTTTAAATAGTACCCCCTTTATATTTATTTATTTTTTGATAATTATCAGTTTTCAGATAGGATGGTAGACTGCCGTACAGCCTTGATGATTGTTGTTTTTTATCCCTTTCCAGTATGGCACCCATAACCCGAGCCCGTCGCCTGAGAGCAGCTGCAGCTACTGAGAGTGTGCTTCCACCTTCTACTGTTCAGGAGGTAGTGATCCCTCTATCTGATCAGGGGGTGGTGGCACCTCCTGCCATTGAGGAGATGGTGGTAGCCTCGCCAGAGAGTCTTCCTTCATCTCCTGTCGTTCAGGAGAGAGCTGCAGATTTGCCTGAGACCGAGAGCCTTTTCCTACCCCTTGTATTCCATACTGTACCACCTGGAGGTTTGTTACTTGACGCAGCCCACGTGTTTGGATATTTCCAAGAAAGGTTGATGGAGTCACAGAGAGTTTATGATGAGGCCATGAGAGAGCAATACCAGAGGTTGCTACGTCTGCGGGACTCTGTGCTTCCAGGAGGAGAGCCTAGCTCCAAGAGGGCGAGGAGCAGTACCCAATCCTACCCAGAGTTTGAGGAGTACCCATATATCCAGCCTATATCATCATACCCAGCCCAGTCTCCTGTCCAGCAGAGGCCAGCTGAGCCAGAGCCTATCTGTGGCTACTATAAGAATTCTGGGCACAAGTGGAACTCATGTCGAAAGAGACTAGGATTGTACCTATTCTGTGGGCCAGCTGCATACTGGGTGCAGCACTGTCCTGATATACCTGCCCCAACCAGGGCCTTGCTTTCAGGAGGGAGTTCTAGTTCTCAGACCTAGCTGGAGGTGAGTTTTGACCTAACCTTAGTATCCCTTTTTGTGAATATTTGATGCATCCCTTGCTTGTATGTTTTGATACCTTGTGATTGCCTAGTACTGTAGCATGGTTGGTGTAACTAGATGAGACCCTAGACTGATATTACATGCCATGATCCTATAGGTTACACTTTCCAACTGTATGATTTAAATAGGTTCTGAGACTATGATTGCTGGGGACTTAACCTAGAAGGAGTACGATCACCTTTAATTTCGAGGACGAAATTTTTATAAGGTGGGTAGGATTGTAACACCCAGTTTTCCAGAAGAGGGTAATTTTGAAATTTTGTAATCTTAGTCTTTTAATAATGATATTTAAATCATGATATAATTTTTGGTGATTTTTAATCATTTAAAACTATTTTAAATCATGACTTATGATTTTGGTGTTTTGATAGTGTAACCTTGGAAACTGGTTGACCTAGAACCTAGCCTTGTGATTTGGGTATTTTGTTTATCGTTTCTAGTTTGAGGGTATTTTTGTCATTTTTGGGGTTATTTGAATTTATTAGAATTTATTTGAATTTATGGGAATTTTTGGGATTTATTTTGGAATTGTTTGAATGAAGGTTGACTAGGTTGACTTTGACTAGCAATGACCTTGGTAGACTAACCTAGGAGCTAACCCTAGTTGAGTTCGGACTTGGTTAGGTCATGCAACCCTAGTTAGACTAGGGACAACCTATGGTTTAGTCATTTGACTCAAGTTAGAATAGTTATGACACAAGCCATGACTTATGGTTGAACCATTAATCAATAACTTAGCCATAGAAGCCCAAAGACCATTAGCTAATGCCAAACCCTAACCCTAACATTACTTGGCCAGCCACCACACCCACATTGGGATTCCCCCTATAAATATTCTCCTAGAAATTAGGGCTAGCCTCCTTAGAATTTCTCAAGTTTTGGAAGAGGTGAGCCTCCATCTTCATAAATCCATAGAAATTCCATTTCATCTCCTTTTTCCCTCAAATCAATTGCATTAGATCCTAATTTTAGTTTTCTTGCTGTTTGTGGTGTTCAACCTCAGCTTTGGGGAAATTTGGAGAAGTTTGCTAGCAAGGAGAAACCCCTATATTGGAAGTTTTTCTTACATTTTGTCACATATAGGTAAATTTTATTCTACACCATAGAATTCTGATTTTATTGCAAAACTAGGAAGCCCTAGGCCTAACCTAACTGTAGGAATAGTTAACCCTAGATTTCGTGTCTTATTTGGACACGTATCAGTCTTTGATTTCAAGTGTTTGATGAAATACCCAAAGGGCATTTCGAGTGATTTTTAGGAATGTAAATGAATAGGAAATTAGGTTTTTATGTCGCTTATGAGTTTCTTGTGTCTGGGTGTGGTTTTCGTGTCGTGTCGAGTCATCACAGACACAGGAACATGCTGACACGCGCGTGCGTGCACGGGCACTGTAGCTGTCTTGCTACTCGGGTGCACTTACGCGCAGGACACGACACATCGACACATGAGAATTGACACACACTACGGGGCACTGACTGACACCCCATTTGTCAAGTCTCAGATCCTCTCGTGTTGTGTCGGACACGCACGAGGCCGTGCATTGGGATTGCACTGTATCGGCTGCTGTCAAATTTCAGCACTGATACGCGTGTCGTATCGCACGCACGCGTGTCGTGGACACATGTCAGGATGTCCTAACCCTAGACCAACCCTAGGCGAACCTAGGGACACAACCACGAGACTCTAGGACACTTGTGTCGTGTCCTAGACTTGCACGAACACGTGCACGAGGCTGTACACTGCACTGTGCGTGTATCAGTACATATTTTGTTTCCCTGTTTGATTCGGTTAAATGTTTTAAATAGTGTTTTTAATTGTTAAATTGATCCTAAAATATGTTATATTATCTATGATAGATTAGGGTTACATGTTAGTTTAAAGGTCGGATGGAAATTGGTTCGAATTTGGCTTTTGGCTGATACTCATACTGATACACTGTTTTTCTAATTCTTAAAACATTTGATTCCTGTTTTAAGTGATGTTTCTGCTAAATATCCCCACATGTTGTAATTCATGTTTAGCTAGGTATTTACATTCGAATTTGGCTTTTGGAGTTGTGAATGTGATTTTGGCATTTGTGTTGGATTGAATGGAATATTAGACAATTGGTTAGATTTCGAAATTTACTGATAACTGAGATTGTTTCTCCCTATTAAACTGAGATTTGTTTCTTCCTATTAAAATGAGTTTTTTGTTCCTTAATGAACTGATTTCCTTTCCATTTCGAAATAGGCTGTTAGTGGTTCAAATGACAGTTTATATTGTGTTAAGTTTACATTGAGGTTTTGGTTTTCAAAGGGAATGGGGAATTCGAATTGTTCACTGTTGTTAATGGAACTGTCATATTGGTTGGGTTCTCCTTTAATTGCATTCCCAGATTTTAATCTTCCTGTAGACTGATTTTGTGTGTTGAATAATGGATAGGCTAAATTTGATTTGTGTTGATGTATGGGTTGAAATGTTAGATTGGTTGCACTGCTATGTTCATGGCACTGTCATTGTTTCAGGAAACCTGAAACATGAGAGTTAATCTCCTAATTAACTCACACTCTCACACCCCTCCACACTGTCATACACATAATTGATTACACACACTTTTTCCTGAACCTATTACTGATTTCCTGTCAGTGATATCCAGACCATCTAACACACACCCATATGAATTTGGCTCACACACACAGTCCTATGTAAACACACACTTCCTCACATTCTTGTCAATGTATCCACACTGTTTTTCCCTCACACACACACAGTTACATGAAGACACACACATAAATCACTGTCCTACACTCTATGTCATTCCTACACACACACACACACACACAGGTGCACTCTACACACAATTCCTCACACACACACTCATAATCTCATATGTCCTTCCCTCTCACTCTATATGTATATATAAATATTAACTATATTCTTGAAAAATAATGATATGGTATATATATGTGTATTTCTATATTGGATTATAATATATCAATATGTGTTGTATTTAGATTTGAATATTGTCATGTATTATGTAATATAGATTATATGTTGGTTTTAGGCATGATATTGCCTAATAGCCTATAGCCTAGGCTCTTAGCCTATGGGTGTATCTGTGTGTCAGTTTAGAGTCTAGTTAGACTTGTGTAGCCTTGTTAGACCTAGAATAGACTAGTATAGACTTGTTTGACTTAGGTTTGACCTAGTTTGACTTCTAGGGTTGACCAGAGTTGACCAAGAGTTGACTTTAGCCTAGATTGACCTAGATTCATGTAGAATGCATTGTAGTGCATCTTATTACCATTCTAGACTTGTTGTGACTTGTGCTGTTCTGATTAGGAGCCAGACACCTCTTCTCGGACAGTAGATTTCATCCGGACACTCAGATACAGGCGAGTACATTCTCTGATCATTTCATATCCTGCTTAGAATTATTTTCCTGCATTAAATTACTTTACTTGATACTTTCACGTTGGTCACACGGATTAGTACTATATGGATCCCTTCTTGAGATGTTTGGATCCCTTCTTGAGATGTTATCCCTTCAGGGAGCATCGGGTACTATATGTTCTGTGCGTTTCACTTACATGGCGTATCACTATGCTTCATTGGTTCTTTGATCACTTGTGACATATACTCTTATGATCACAGACTTTTCCTTGAATCCTTATCCCATTTATTGGGTTTTCCAGAATCCCCATTTATGGGACTACTATGTACTACCCTTCGGGGGCCGTTACATAGAATCATAACATAACCTGGTTGGATCCTTGTGTATTGATTGGGGATACGGGGGAGTAGAAGTAGACATGTGAATAATATCCAAGTAGTGTAGCATCAGAATCTTTTCATAGTGTAGCATCAGAATCATCCTATGCCATTTACATGTCTATATTATACTCTGACTCACTAGCCACTGTTAGTCACTATTTATAGTAGATATTTCTATTACAGCTCTCTCTCTCTCTGTTTACATACTGTATTTCCTTCAGTATCTATATCTTACTTTACTGTATGATTATATTTTCTAACCTGCTATGATCTGTTGAGATATATTGTGCTCGCTCCTATCCTGACTGGACCTGTTGAAAATATTACAGAGGACGAGGAGGAGGCCTATGTGGATACCTTCTACGGGACAGCTCTAGCTGACGACTTTACCCATATTGCCTAGACTAGCTTAGTTAGGCCTTATCTTACTTATGTTCTCTTGAGACTAGTAGTTAGACTTTATTTCTGTCTTTGAGATCTGGGTTGTATATTCTTTCATATTCAGTAGCTGAGACCTTGTACTCTGAATATCTGCTGAGATGTTATCTTAGACTATTTGATCATCTATATTTTCCTTGAGTTCTTTATCATATCGTGCTTCTTCTTCCTTAGTTGTGATTGAGTTTATTTTCTGCTATGTCACCCCCATTCGGGGAGTATAAACTGCTTAGCTTTATATTGTTAGATGTTGTGACCTAGGACAGCATTCTACCGCCGATACTGCGGCGTAGGCTGGGCGTTGTTACGATTTCGTACCCTCACAGTGGGTGTGGGTCGTGACATCATCCCTGAGTGGTATATGGGATAGCCTCGAAACAATTGAGGATTTGGGTGCCAATGGGTCTATCAGCAAGCGACACAAGTATAAAAAGCCTTAGATTGTGTTACTTGAGATTTTAAAGTTTTGATGAGTTTATTAACGAGAAATGACGCGTATCGGATCGGGATTGCGCTGAGTATGGAATGCGAAACGATAGAATAGGTAGATTGAATCGAGAAAAAGTTAAGGCATAACAGAATGGATAATTCAGTCGAGGAAATCAATATGAATCGTGAACGAAAATGTTAGTACAGAACTAAACAGAATTAGTTTGAATTTGACTAAGGAAAGATAGCACGATGGAAGATAGTGTGCATGAAATTTTGACTTGAAGATACGTATATGATTCTAAGGATTTGAGATGGAATTGCTCAATGACTTGAGTTAATATAGAATGGTACGATTGAAAGAATATGTTGCTCGATGAATAAGATAAAAAGATAACCAATGTGATCTTGAATTGGACCAATTGATTATGAAACTAGTTTGGTAAATAGCTATAACGGGATTGATCTTGAATTTGTAAGAGTTGATCGTATATCCAGTTCGGGTGATAGTATTAGTTGCATGACTCAGAGTTTGTTGCAAAGAAAAATCTCCATATTATATATATCATTGATGGTATTGAGGCGTATCAAAAATCGATATACGATAACTCGGGGGTACTCTGATTCGATGAATGAAGATCATGTCGATGCTGTTGCTTGAATGGATTTTATATTTTGAGAATTGGAGGTATTCAATGTTTGGATGACTTGACTTGAAGTATACATGAATAGATGATAGGCGGACTATGAAAATGTTGACGGATTTGATGATCAACGAAATCAAGGATTGTTAGACTCAGAAAATTTATAGTAGACGATCTTCAATGTTGCGATGGGACATACGCACAAGATTGGTGATTAGTAGGATCTGGATTTGAGTAAAGTTATGATGGGAGAATTATGATTGATGTTATATGACTTGAGAATTGGAAATCAATATTCGACTTATGATCGGTGGATTATGACTTTTGATTTTGTAGTTGAGGAATACAAGTTTGGATTGGTAGTTTTATCGAGTGAATCGAAGATACAATTATGAGAGTTGTGAATTTGCATCATAGAACCATTGTGTAATCAAGGATGATCGTGAATAAAATTACCTTAGGAATGACTTTGCTGAATGACTCGGACCCTTGGACTGAACGATACAAGGGCGGATATGAGAAATCTATGCTCGAAATTTAGAAATCGGAGTGATGCGAGCTTGGGTAGAAAGCCGGTACTGTCAACCACGATTTGACCTTAGGAATTGGGGGTGAATGTTGTGATATTGGTTGCACTATAGTATGACTTTGACTTTAGCTTTATGAGTTAGCTTAACGGTTAGGCATACGTTCCTACATCGAGCGATAGAATCTGTGCGGTAGACCTTAGCGAGAGTCAACTGGGTAGATTATAGAGTTGTGATAGCTAGTTTGTAGAAATAAGGCTTGAATGTTGGATAGATGTGATTTTGAAGAGTTGATAATTGATATGATTGGATATTGGTTTTGGATGGATAGATGGTTTACGAATCGAAGAGTCAAGTGAGATCTTGACGATGGAAATTGCATCTATTAGTTTTATTTGGATTCTCTATCACGAGGTTTGGTTGAAATGCATATATTTCGGGGACACCTTAAATATGTGCACAATCCAACTTAGGTGGTATGCTGAATTCAAATGAGACTGAAGGTATGATCATTGAAACAAAATAGAATGAAATTAGGTTTGATCAATTTGGTTCAAGGTAAACATATCGGATTTGCGTTGGCTAGATACTTGGGATTTTGGCATTGATGTTGTAAGGATGGATATGAAGACTGGTCGTTGATTAAGCAAATGAAACGAATATGTTGGATCAGATTTTTGAGCATAGAAGAAATTTAGAGGTCGAAATGAATTCGTGAACCGATAAATTCGAATGTGTTTCGAGGATTGAATGAAAGCAAAATTATACTTGGTCGGATTTGAAACGATATTATCGTAATTAAGATTGTAGTCGGAAGAGCGAAATTGAGTTGTGCATAATAAGATATTCGAATTTTGATTGGTTGTTTCATGAGTTTAGAAAAGTTCGGAGGATAGGATCTAGGCGATGCAAAATGATAACTTCAGAAGATAGTGACTTGGTTAGTGAGGATTGAGTATCGATACATGCGAATGTGATTGAGGCATTGATGCAGTCAGGTTTGGAAGTTTGGTTGAGAAAGACTTGAAAATACTTTCGGTTGGATTTTGTTTAAGGGTAACACTGGATTTCGACTAGGAGATAGCGAATGATCGATTTGGTTATGTTTGGATTTTGGAATGAATAAGGAACAATGTTCGTGTGGGTTTGTCCTAGAATTAAGTTACTCGTGTGTGCGGTGAAGTGTAAGTTACCCCATTTTTCGAGATATAACGACGCAAAGTGCATTATGGATAAGGACGAGACTTGATGATTTATGTTACAAAATAGTTTGATTTTCTAGAATGACTTAGTTGTTCAATGAAATTGACTAAGGCGTGGAGTGCGACTTTGATGGATGAAACGTATAGGAAGTGTGTTCGAGGGATTTTAATGTGCGCCAGGTGAGTTCTAATTGATTGAGAGTGATAGAATTGATGAGTATATACTCAGTAAGTTTCGAGGACGAAACTTATTTTGAGTGGTGTATTATTATGTAATGCCCTGTCTCGTTCAGTTCAACAGGATGAATCGAAATGCAATAACATTTGGACTTGGCAACGCAACGACTTGCTCGAAGACCCGCTCGGTCGAGGCGACTCCTCGTTCTGGTGGGTAGATTCGATGAACTTGCCTCAGATTTGCCTTCACACTTAATAAATGGATATTTTCAATTGCGCTGAGTATGTTTACAAATAAAAGAGACGAACCCACATAACTAAATAAAATAATCCTGTTCTGAGTCAGATTGTGTAGAATATGGAAAAATGTCACTTGTTGTCTAGATATTCTCAACGATGAGTTTTCAAGTTGGCACTTGGTCATTCGACCTCACGGTTGAATTGAGCAAAGTTATGCCACGAGCTATCGACTTTACGTCATAGCATGCACGTTCCTACGATTTCTCGCCACGATCCCACTGTCTTAATTCTAGTGATAGCATATACGTGCACGATTTCAAAGCTTGTTATATAGCGCATGACTTGGTTGGTGGCACGGCACAAAACACGATTGGTTCAATTTAAGCATGACGGCTATCAAATAGTCGATCTTGAGTTGAGTTAAGAAAAGAGTATGGTAACGTTGAAAGTTCTCGGGACTGTAAGTCACCGTGGCAATCCCTGGTTTGGGGAGCTGCATGAGAAGTATGGAAAGAAAGTGAAGGAACACCGATTTGAGTCATATGGTTAGTTAGGTAGGGGCTATTGCATGATAATTGGACAACTTGTCGACAAGGTTTCGCATCCTCGATCGACAACCTGGGGCCACATGACCGCTTCTGTCTAGGAGAAAGCAAGGTAGCCGAGCAAGCACACGCTCAGGTGATTCAAGGACTTCAGAGGGACTAGCTACCCGCTCTGCAAGGGTCTCGTATGCACCAAGCTACATGTCCGGGTAGGCCTGGGGGGCCATGATCTTTTATATAGATTGAGTCAGCAAAATTGCGACAATCCGCACATATGCCTTAGATTGAGTCAAGAAGTGTAAACACGGCACGAATGAGTCAAGGAATATTTGTACCGTATGCATCACAACTATTGAGCCTAAGATTTGGCCTCAATGGAGTCACGTGTTTTGACACAGTCTGCAACGTCTAATTTACAAGGATGTTTGACACAAAGTTCCTAGTTATTGATTGAGTTGGTGGCATGCTGAAACGACAAGGCCGGTTAGGAAGTATAGATGAGTTTGTACTATGTTGCGAGGCACGACTACGATAGTTGCATAAATGGGTTTTGTAGCACGGTCACAAGGATTTCAAGTACGATCATGTTGTTGCAACATGAGTACCCTTGTAGTATATATGCTATAAAACTGATCCTAAGACAAGATTATATAGACCACAAAAAAAATAAGTTGCACTCACTAAAATGACGTATTGGTTTTGTATGGGTGGGCGAGATGCCCCTCACAGTACGGTTGTGTATTAGCACCCTACCGTTTTTCTTGTGCAGGTTTCAGGTACTTGATCGTTCGATGCGGAGCTCGCTTGGATGCGTCGAGGTATGGAGTTCCTTCGCATTTTGAGGCGTGTCGCGGCATTGGAGTCTGTACCTATACGAGACATAATGTATGAATATCGCCTTCTAAAGCATTCACAAGTTGTAAGCCTGCGGGCATGAGAGATTCTATTGTAAATGAGAGAGAGAGAGAGAGAGAGAGAGACCTGATTGATTGTAATCAGAGAGAGTGTGGGCTTGACTGAATTGTAATCTTGGCCTCGAGTTGTTGTAACCTTTCGTGTCAATACCAATAAAGATGGTTTGTTTTCTATGCATCTTGCGTTATTCAACTTTTCTGCTTGAGACTTCTGTACGACGACCTCGTCGCTAAGCTGCGTAATTGGCCGTTATGATATTCGCCTTGCGCGAGCGCAACTTAGGCTTGCACGGCATCACGCCCTAGCATGGACGATCGGTTCTGTGGAATCGGGACATGACAACAGCCACCATATCCTTTCTTCCTCCTCAAAAAACTTCTACACCCTAGTTTTCTCATCTTCTTCCTCAGATCTCTCCTAGGTTTTGGTGTTGATTTTTTTTGTTTATCTTGTGATTCTCTTCAATTATTACTCTTCCAATCAAGGTACAAGTTCTATTCTTGTTTTTTTTCCATGGATCCTAGATTGTTCAATAGGGGTGTTAGAAAGAAGAGAAGGGGAGATGATACTTCCTCTGCCAATTCTTCTCCAGCGGAGAATGTTATGTCCTGATCTTGCAGAGTCCTTTCGTTCTCGCTTCGGACTCTGTGAGACCGTTCGTCCTCGCTTGGGCGTGATGCCGTGCAAGCCTAAGTTGCGCTTGCACAAGGCCAAGACTTGTACAATGACAAATCAGACAAGATAGACAATAGCGCAACGGAACAAAATATATATATTTAAAATTAGCAGCGGACACATTGCTAGAATATAATTGAACAGAATGGTATCATGACAATTCTCTTTATTAATATCTTTGAACATATTACAAGCTCTCATTTTCTATCTGATACATGTCATACTTGGCTTACATTCTTTCAGAAACTTTACAGAAGTACAATGATCCCGTTCCATACATTACATCCCTTTATATATAAAACCAACACTTTAGAACAGATGACCATCTCTTCTGATTTTTGGCTTCTGAGGATGAGGCTCGGGCTATCGCTTCGGACTATCCATCTCGATTCATCTTGCACATGCGTGCAGACTGATGGTGGGTCAGTATATCAACATACTATTGATTGTGAACAAAGGCTACATCGTCTAAAATGATCACTAATTCATTTAGTGAGAAAATATTTCTTGTGATGTGATCTTGCTACTTTTACCTATGTTCATTACATGCAAAGCAGAGTCATATTACTTCTTTTGAAAACACTTTTAAAAAGCTACATTTCATTTCATTTCTAGTATATGAGGGATCATTCATTTCGTTGAAGTGCGCAGCATGTTTCATGAGTCATATTCTATTCTTTTGTTCAAGCCACTCTACGGGTCAATTACAAGCACGATAACATATCTTTTTCTCTGAACGGGACATAACAATTCTTGGCAACAGATTATTCTTTAGTGCGAATCATGATCATAATTTAAGCAACACATATATTACTTTTCAATGATTCTTACCATAGTCGACGGTTCATCCCTGCACAAGACAAGGATTAACATAAACATAATATAACCAACATTCTTATTTCCTGTTCGTCTCTACATTGTTAGCTCGAATCCAGACTTTCTATATGCATGCCATTGAATAGCAGCTGTGATTCAAGGCTCAGCTCTTTACTAACATATGCATAGACCAGCAGCTATGACCCAAAGTGTCACGACCCTCGCCCGAAAGTTCGAGCACGAGTCCGTAGAAGCATGCCCAGCCTGCGCTGCAGAGTCGGCAGCATTAAGCTGTCTAGTCCTCTAGTAAATCCAAATCCGGCAAAATAATGATATCTAAATTCTAACTCAATCACAAATTCTAAAATCTAGATATGAAATGGAAATGACAAGTCCACAGAGTTTAATCACAGAGTCAAATATAGTAATCCTCAGAAAGAGTACAACACAACAAATGTTCTGATAACATAAATCTAAACGACATAAAGTAAAAATAATCTAAACTAAACAACCTCCAGTGGTAAGTCTGCTACAGCATCTCCGGTATCCTTGGGTGGTTGTCACGACCCGCACCCTAGAGTAAGGGCACGAGAAGTGGGTACGTCCAGCCTACACCGCAGTGTCGGCGGTAGAACACTGTCCTAGGTCACAACATCTAACAATATATAATGCCAGACAGTTTATACTCCCCGAATGGGGGTGACATAGCAGAATGTAAACTCAATCACAACTAAAGAAGAAAAGTACGATATGATATAGAACTCAAAATGAAGTACAGATAATCAGAAGAGTCTAGTGTCTAAGATAACATCTCAGCAAACATCCCGAGTACAAGTCTCAACTACAGAATATGAAAGAATATATACATCTCAAAACAACAACTGAAAGTCAAAAACAATGCTGAAAAGAAAGATAAAGCCTAGCTGACTAGCCTAGACTATGGGAGTAGTATCCTGAACTGCAGCTGGGTCCTCCAGAGGAGCCAGGTCGCAGGTGTCGTCTAAGCCTGCTCCGTAATAGGTGGTACAAAGGGCCTCATCCTCATCCTCTGTAATATTTTCAACAGGTCCAGTCAGGACATGAGCGAGCACAGTACATCTCATGCAGTTCATATCAAGGCAGGAAATATAAAGCAAGCAATAGAGTAAGATACATGAAACGTTGTAAGAAGATGTACATGAAACAAGAGAGATATTTGATAACTGGAAATATATACATGATAAGTAAGAACTGTAAGTGACTAGTGATTTAGAGTACGAGATGGCATGTAATTGGCTTAGGTTGTACATGATGAACATGAAAAGTAACAGAGTGTACATGATGGTAAATCACATGACCATTTATACTCACCTCTACCCACAATCAATACACAAGGATCTAGTCCAGTTACGTTACGTACATGATGTTTTGGTTACACAGGAAACACATGAGGAAACATGAGCGTATATGAAAGAACATGAAAGTACATGAACGTACATGAAAGAACATGAGAGAACATGAGTGTACATGAATAACGCAGAAGCAAGGAATACATGATGTACATGAAACACATGTCATAAAGTATCCGATGCGCCCGCTAAGGGGGATAACATCCCAAGAAGAGATCCGTATAGTACCAATCCGTGATGATAACGTGACAGCGTCAAGTAAAAGTAATCTAGAGCGAGAATATAAATCGTGACAAGTATGAAACGATCAGAGAATGTACTCGCCTGGTATCTGAGTGTCCGATATGAAAGTACTGTCCGAGGAGTGGTGTCTGGCTCCTAATCAGAACAGCACAAGTCACAACAAGTCCAAAATGGTAAAATGAAGTCCTACTATGCATTCTACATGATTCTAGGTCAATCTAGGCCAAAGTCAACTCTTGGTCAACTCTGGTCAACCCTAGAAGTCAAACTAGGTCAACAAGGTCTAACCAAGTCTAAACTAGGCTATCTAGTCTACACTAGTCCATATTAGCCTATACTACACAAGTCAAACCAATCAACACCCTTCCTAGTTTACATCTAGGCCTACACCTAACACATGTATACATATATTACATACATATAGTGAACACACAAGTGTATATATATGAGACATATACACATACTTGTATAACCTATTCATCCAAGTAGGTATCCATACTAGATACCCAAAAGATACACAATCCTAATATATAGATATACATATATATACACATATAACTCAACATACATATATATATATATAGGCAACATTTCACATATTAAATATGTATATCTATCACATACATAAACTTAACTTTATGAAGACTAGGAATTTATATAGAGAGAATGAGAGAGAGGGTGCATTTGTGTGTGCAACATGTGACAGGAATTGGATTAGGTGGCATGTGATTTTGTGTGTATATGAAATTGTGTGTGTGTGTGTGTGGTAAAAGAATGTGCAGGAATTACCAAAAAAACAGTGAAAGAGAGAGAGAGAGAGAGAGAGAGAGAGAGAGCAGTGTGTGTCATGTGAGTGCACAGTGTGACAGTGAATGAAGTGTAACAAGGAAATCAGTGAGCATACATAGAGTGTGTGAAATGTGTATCTTGCATGTAATTTCAGGAAAACAGTGAAAAGGGGATGCATTGACTCAGGTTTTGATTTAAACAATCTCAGTTTTCATTACACAAGTTTTCATAACTAAAATCTCAGTTTTAGACACTACAACCCATATAAATTTCAGTTTACAACCTCCTTCCACATATCAAAGTATTTAAACCCAAAGCCTATAATCAATACACAAACCCAAAATCAGTGTAAAATTTCAGTTTAGTTCAGCTATTGCTGAATATGCAAGGAATGAAACTCAGTGCATTCAAAATACTTAAGAACTGAACCCAGTTTCAGTTTTTATATTCCAAAGCCCAAATCAAATTCAATTACTCACCAAAAAGCCCAAGAATTGAACCACAGTAATATTACACATAGGAAATTCTTAGATTTTCATCTTAGTCTTCAGGCTTCCCTTTAGGGACTTTTCAGGTTTTAGTTAAATACCAAAACCTATCCCAATCTCAGGTTCAACATATCAATCAAACTCAGGTTTTGATCTCCTGTTTTGGATTGGAACATTGAACTCAGTTTACATCAAAACCATTTTACCCCTTAACACCCAAAATCTCAGTTTTCATTTTGAAAATCTCAGTTTTCCATTTACTGGTTCAATGTAACAGTCAATTTAAGAGTCCCAATGCAATTTGGAAACCCAATCCCATGTTAACATCAAACCCAAACAAGTATATAATCACTCATACATGTTAATCATGTATTAACATCATAATTAACATTTTAATTAACAATTAACATATCACTGAACTCTGAAAATGAAGAATTAATAGAGTATCAGTAAAAAATTGGGATAACCCAAATTCGAAATCAAATCATTGTAAAACCCAATGTAAAGGTTGGTAATCAGAGTACTACATGTGATTGTGTCAGTCGAGCCATAATGTGTCAAGAATCTGGACACAAACGTGTCCAAATACTCACGCACACACGTAGACACACACGCGTGCACACAGCGTCGTGCAGCGAGTCCATGGACTCGTGCACTCCACACAGGCCACGTGGAGCCACGTGGTCGTGCACACGTGTAGCCCACATATAGGGCTACACGATCGACACCTTGCATCGTGTCCACATGGTGACAGGACACGACACGAAGTGCGTGTCAGTGCTGAATTTTCGCGTACACAGTTCAGTGTAAAATTGGTGCGATCGTGATTTCGTGTCCGACACGACACGACCTATCGTGAAACTCGAAGGGGGGTCTGTCAGTGATGGCCCCCACCTCTGTGTCAAATTGCACGTGTCCACGTGTCCTACACAGAGAGATATTAAGGTCGGGTAGCAGGACAGCCGCACGCGACGTCGTGCTGCGTGTCCGTGTCGATTTTCGACACAAAAACAACACGGATTCGTGCTCAGAGTTAGGGTTTCTAGATCTACACCTATAGGGCTAAAAATTTGTTCAAATAGTTTTTAAAATAACAACATTTAATTCACTGTGGCAAATCATCAAACAGTTGATTTAAAACCTAGATACGTGTCCGATACGGACACCAAACCTAATCTAATTTCTACCAAACTTAGCCTATAGGTCCCTGGTACCTAGATGCATGCATTCATGAAGAGAAAACAGAAATTTAACTATGTATGAGGGCATTTACCTATTGAGTGAAAACTCAATGAAAAACCTAGAATAGGGGGGTGTCCTCTTCACTTGGTGATGCCAAAAGCTTGTGCAACCTTGCTAGCTAGCTCCCCTTAGCACCCTCATTGGTAGGAGATCCCAATGCAAGAAACTAGGCTCAATTTGGAGTTGATTTGGATATTTGGGGAGAAGTTTAGGGAAGAACACAAAAGAGGCAATTAAAATGAATTAAAAATAGTGCAAATGATTAATGGGTTGTATTTATAGAGGGGAGAAATGTATGATGGCTGCCATTAGGTTAGGGTTAGGGTTTAGGATGAGTGGCTAAGGTTTCTCCAATAATTTCTAGGCAATCTAATGGCTCATAACTAAAGTAGCCCCCTTTAACCTTTAGCCTAAAATATCTCCTTAACAAATATCTAGATATTACACTAATGTGATTACTTAATGAAACCCTCCAACTTAGTCTCTAGGGTCATGATTAACAATCTAGATTAGGCTAACTTCTAGGTCAAGTCTCAACAATTTAACTAACACATATTTAATTAATATAATTTACAATTTCACAAAAGTGTCAAAATGACTAAAATACCCTAGGCTTAAAAGTAGAAATTTGAAATCCTAAACACATGATTAGGTCTCATTGGTCATGATTAGTCTTCTAGGTCATGTATGACTAAGGTTACACTAGCAAAACACCAATTTCACATTTCACTCAATTAAATAGTTTTAAAATAACTAAAAATCACCAAAAATCATCTCATGACTAAAATTAAATATTTTAATGATTTAAAAATACAAAAGTTCAAATTTACCCTTATTTTAGAAAAGTGGGTGTTACAGTGGTTATATCAAAAGTCCAAATAAAACCTAAAATTGTCAACGTATCCAGTCAGGATTGAAGCAAGTACAATTCATGATCCACTAAACACAACATGATAGAACTATAAGACATGTAATAGATGTAGATAGAGGAAAACTGAAATAACTGTAAACATGATCTGACGAATATGGAAATAGAAGTAAGACTAAACATGGCAGGAGATCAACATGTGACGTAAACAAATGAGTGCATAAGTCATCACTACACTAAGTGTGTTTGAAATACCACGTTCTATATGTGATCGGCTGAGGGATCTACATGGTCAGGCTCAATCATACGTGTAGTGTATGATTGGATATCAGTAACGGAATCAGGCTCAATCATACGTGTAAGGTATGATTAGCTATCAGGCACGGAATCATGGATTTTACAGGGTTTTGATCACATATATACTAAGATATTTTGTGTCCGACTAATAATCATGGATTTAAATTATAATATGAAATAAGGTAAACACGGAAGCATGAAAAACATAAAAACATGGAAAACACGAAAATCATGATATGGAATCCACAATACTAATGTCGTGTGAGAATCGTGTCGATAATCATGAATGTACATCTAAAAGCATGAAATAAAGTAACTATCAGGAAATGAAAGCGATTATCATGAGTACTTGCCTCGGGTAGTTGTTGTCGACGTGAACGACACAAACATGTCGACACGGAAAGTATCACAACCTATAGTCCAGAATAATCCCAAATAGTCCACGAAGATCATAATATCCAATAATGTTCCAGATCGGGTCCAAAGTCTAATATCCCCAAATATAGTCCAAAGCGACGATTGATGGCAATGTCACACATAGGAAAGCACGATTAGAAGCTGACTTAAAGCTAAATAATAGAAGGAAAGGACACTATCCTAAATCTATTCCTGTTTATAGAAAATATTTATAAGATTTGAAATTAGATTTTCTACTTAGTCAAAATAGTTAAGAATAATATTTGGAGGCTAGGTTTTCTTAGTCGGAATATTTAGACATAACATTTTGAAAGTACATTAGTATATTTACCAAAATATTATCTATAATATTATAACAGTACAAGATATTTATTCATACCCAAACTATTGTAACTTTATACCAATAACAATTATACAAATATTACACACATAACTCTTACCTCATTAATCAAACCAGCTAATGGGCTTAGAGTCCAAGCCCAACATGAAATACCACTACCATTAGCTAAACTTCTCCTCCCATAACAACTATTAATAACTAATTAATAAGCCTACAACAGAATCACCCTTCTCTGGCCTAAGTGCAGATGTAACATTATATTAAGCCTAACTGAACGGCTTAAAAAAACAACAGTCCCAACAACTAATATTGATTAGCAACATAAATAGCATTAATAATATATGGGCTCAAGCCTATAAATCCAATACTACATGCTTGAAGCCCAAGCCTAATCTCTCTTTAGGGTTTAAACTCTACTCTTCAACTGAAGAGAGAGGCAGCAGACTCATAAATTAAAATAGGGAATGAAGTAGATAGCGGGAGAGAAGGAGGCGCTCACCATGGGGTCGCCGGTGAGCGGTGGTCCGACTAGCTTTGACGGAAGACGCCGTGCGGGGGCAGGGACAGATCCGACGTCGGAGTGTCGGTGGCGACGAGTCGGATCTGGGCTAGGCTGGCTCCGATCTGTCGAACGACGACGACGGCGGAGAACAGTCACGTGGTGGTGGCACGATGGCCCGACCGTCATCCAGGACACATATCTGGGCGGAGAGTTTGTTCCAAGGAGACGAGGGTCGGAATCTAGGTGAAGTTCGGGTCGGTTGTGGTGGTGCTGGTCAGGTTTGTGATGGCGGGGTCGACGATCGGAGGTGGTCGACATCAAGGAGGAGGGGTGGTCAGATCTAGGTCGCTGCTGTGGTGGTGTAGGATGAAGACAGGGAGAGGGTGACGTGGTGGAGACTGGACCAGGGACAGGGTGCGTGGGGGTTGGTCGAGCAGTGATGGGCATGGCAGTGAGGAAGTTGTCACGTCCCGCTTTCCAGATTTATGGTGAGCCGGGTACATAATATCATCCCAGGCTACGCGACATACGAATACGCCAGTACCCATATTCGCGATTGTCGCCCGTAAGGTTCGTGCATAGGTAAAAGCAGGTCATAACTTACATAAATTTAAGTCAGCAATAATATAAAACTAAGACATTCTAACTAATTGAACATGAACATAACTATTTCTACCCAGTACAATTTGTGCCCAACTATAAATAATACAATTATACCTTAAACAAGTAGAGAAAACGGATTCTTGTTCCAACTTGAACGTCTTCGATGGTATCATCACGTCCTTGATCTCCGATTGTCCTTCAGTACCTGATAGCGGCTTCATTTGGTACACTGCTACAAAACCTAGTGAACAATATTAGGTCGTTTAGAAACGACAAGCAAGTCCTCGGCCAAAAACGCTTAAGAAAATTTAATAAGGAGTGAAACATAAAGATTTTCTATTAAGAGGATAGGAATATGCAAATTTACATTATTGTAGTTTTCATTCATTTAAGTAGTATAAACGTCCTTTTTGGCTTTAACTAAAATGGGGTAATGTCTTCTAGAATGAGATAAAATTTGAAAGATATGTTACTGTCTATGTAGATGTAAAAAATTTCGAGCTTCCCTTGAGCTTATCATAAATTGTCTCCCTTGGACAAAATTAAAATTTGCCTCCCTTGGACAAAATTGAAATTGCCTCCCTTGGGCTAACCCTAAAATGCAATGCAATTTGGAGAACAATCCCTGAATATTCATAAAATAGTTTTCCATCAACAATCCCGTTAACCTGGGATCAGGCTGTGAATTTGACGGCACGGTGCTTAGTATCCGGCCTGGAGCCTCCCTTGGGCTTAATAATCATCTATTCGATGTTACTGTCGAAATAGACGTAATAATCTGAGCATCCCTTGGGCTTAGTTTGCCTCCCTTGAGCAAACAAAATAAGAGCCTCCCTTGGGCTTAGTTTGCCTCCCTTGAGCAAACAAAAATAAGAGCCTCCCTTGGGCTTAGTTTACCTCCCTTGAGCAAACGAAAATACGTGAGCTAAGTCTCACAAACTCGATTCGCATGGCCTTACGAACGAGTAGAAAATTTACTGATCAGCTTTTTAATTTAATTATGCTATGGGACTATTTAGGGATATCCAGGTTGTTCTCCCCTGCCCAATGCTTCCTAACTGTTACTAAGTATCCTTGCTAAATGATTTTAGGTCTTAAGTACTAATCCGATATTTCCTGAAAGTCAGGAATTTGACTATCTCTTGGATTTTCCAAAAATTTTGGCAGAGTCTCCTTTGTATAGGGTGACTCTGAAAATTCACAAGAGACAACATATAACATAAAAATATGAATCTCTGGTTCGCCGACCCCTTCGGTGGAGCAACTCTCAACACCAGAACTACGCAAGTATATTTATCGGGTTCGCCGACCCCTTCGGTGGAGCAACCCTCAACACCGGAACCACACAACTATATATACAATCACATAAATGACTTAAAAGTTTCTTATCCAAGGCTATCTTACCTTGGGAAAGGTCCGTTTGACGACTTGTGATTTGCTAAAAATACAAGTCCAGAACAATCATTAGTCATTAGTGAAATTCATTCTCAAGGAGAGGAATATTATTACAATTCTAATTGTAAGTGACATAAACCAATATGTAGAAAGTCAAAAATGCTCAAAGGTATTGTATAGGGTTAAAATCAGACTCTCGAGGCTAAAAGATTCTGATATAAACGTGTATGTAGGTGCAAAGTTCATATGTAATGCTGATTTTATATAAAGTGGACCAAAATATTAAATAAGGACTTTAGGGGCCTATACACATACTAGTCAGAACCAGAAAATGAAGACCCATACATATTTGGTCAATTCCCAAATTGACATGATATGAGAACATGTATTTGAACATAACAAAATTACCCAAGAGATTTAATCAAGTCTATAGCAGTCTTGAAGCTTGATACTAATGTCCTCTATGTGTCCGGTAATTCCAAAAATACACTAATTTAACTAGATAGTGGTAAAATATCTCAGATATTTGTATAAAAAGAATTTGGACATAATTGTACATATTAAGGAAATACTTATAAAGTATTCATTCCTAAATAACTTTACCTAAACTAGACTAAGGACTTCAAGTTCATGTATAGGTGATGTCAACAACCTTAAGTTACATGACAAGTCGGGAATTTGTCGAGTTAAGGATATGTAGACATACAACTTGATTTAAAAGATAAGAATGTTGTGCAACTAATAGAAAAATTAGTAACAGACACAACAATGCATAAGGAACTATCTTCATGATTAAAAGGGGAAGAAATTTACTAGGCTTATTATCCATTACCCTAGCTTTCACCAACAGACTATACTAGAGAGCACCCTATAGCAAAGTGATATTCCTAATAACAAGGGGCCTACAAATCAAATAGAATTTAGCAAGTTCTTCACTATTAAATTAACAATGGTTGGGAAGTCTACATGGAAAGTGTTAGATGGAGTCATTGACACACTTATATTATATTTTGGAGTGTTTGGGTTATGGCCGATATCCGACATGACCTGGCCTAGATTTTTGGAGCATCCGTGTTTCCTGCAGTTGTCACACTGACCCTATATCTCTCCCAAGAAGAAAAAAACTAAAAACCACTAATTTATGTAAATGTAATACCTGTTTGAATACAATAACAAATTTAACTTGTCGGAATAACATCGTTATAATACTACTTCTTGTAAATGCAACAATCAGTCACAACATCTCCTTCCAAATAAATACTTTTTTTTTATCTCCATTTCCAATTTCTCTAATGCTTATTTCAAGATAATTTATGGAAAAATTTCTAATCAATTTACATGTCTGCTATGGATATTTGAGAACATGATAAAAATTTTTTTGTTTCAAATGCGTGTCAGAAACGTGTCCTTTGGATTAAAATGTTATTTCCTACGAGTATTGGAAACATGGTACATCAACAACATAAAAGCCTCTATCCTAAATCTTTTATGTCGCCTACACAATAATATACTAAAGTTCTATAATGGCACGTACTAAATTCATACATGTATCCTATGTTCCATGTCAATTATTATTTTTATATATAAGAACGAAATCAGAATATAAATTTCTAATCTTGGCAAGAGAAGTAATTGTTGATTTGAACAAATTATCTGAGAAAAGGAATGAGGACTTGCCTTGAAAAAATTAGGGATTTGAATTTAGAAAATAGGGTTTGATCTCCTTTTCTTCCAACTCCTTCTTGCTTCTTCTTCTTCCCCCCTCTTCTTCCTTTTTTTTTGAAGAAGGGGTTAGGTTTTGAAGATGGTGGTGGTGGTGATGATGGTGGAGGTGGAGATGAAGATGGTGGTGTGGGAAGTGGCGGTCAGGAGGGGCCAGCCGGCCGGGGCGGTCAGCGGTGGCGGGCGGTGCCGGCGATGGCCGCAGCAGCGGCGGCAGCAGCAGCGCAATAACAGTAGCAGCAGCGGCAGCAACAGCAGCAGTATAGAGAGAGAGTGAGTGTCGAGAGGGAGAGACATGGGGAGATGAGAGTGAGAGAGGAAGAGATATATAGAGAGGGAGAGAGAGTTCGAGAGAGAGAGAGAGAGATGACCGAGAGAGTGAGAGAGAGATCGAGAGAGTGAGAGAGGTTTCGAGAGAGGGTGCGGGTGAGGGGCTGCCTCTCTCTCTCTTTCTCTAAATATATATATTATATTTTTTTTCTTTTTTTGTTCTTAGGGTTAAAAAATGAAAATCTCTAAAAATAAGAATAAAAACATTATTATTATTATTATTATTATTATTATTATTATTATTATTGTTGTTGTTGTTTATATCATAAAAAAATTTAGAGCAAAACATTTAATTAGATGGAAATATAACAAGATATTAATACATTAATTATTGAAAAGCAGCTATGACACTCTACCGACCTTACAAAAATTTCGTCCTCAAAATTTAAATTTAAAGATAAGCTTTTCAAAACGATCACAGAGAAAACAAATATTCTACCCACCTTACAGAGGTGAAGTAGTAATTTATTAAATTATTAAACAAAATATCTTAAAATATAGTTATCAAAAGCTTCACGAAGATAAGAACAAGCTAAAAATAATAGAAATTATCACGATTCTTGAAATTCCATAGAACCAAATAGAATTGGTCAGATACTATGTTGTTTCAAACCATAACCATGTATGATCCTTGAATTCAAAATCATATTCCTTATTCTCATTTTCTGACGTGATATAGTAATCTTGTGCCTCGCCATTGCGCATATGGCTGCAATAAGATACCATTTCACTACCAAGGTTTGCTACCTCTTCCTTAATATCCATAGGATGAGTAGGAATCATGATTGTGAAGTAGCTTTACAGGTCATGATATTCTTAGAAATCCAAAATATTCAAAAAGCAATACTTAATTTCAAGTTCTCGAAATATCATCAACGTTATTTTATTATGGTATCAAAACTAATATATAATATTATAACATAATATAAACTCATATATCTATATTATCAAAAGCAGTATATGTCATTTTAAATGACGTTTTTCAAATTCTAAATCAAGGTAAAGTGAAATCAAAATTCGAATATCAAGTTCAAAAATTCATTAGGAAAAATTATGCCTTGATCCCCAAAAATTTATTACATTCCTGAATCATGTTTTCGAGAATATGTGCCTCGCCAATTTGGATGGCCAGTCCGAATGGCTGCAACAACTTCTCATTTCACGATTCATTAGAGAATTTTTTTTGTCTCAAGACACAACAAGTATTCATTCACATAAATATCATTTACACAAAAACCAATCAAAGCATTCACTTCACAGAAAAGAAAAATATCAAAAGAGTATATTGCAATGGATATTAGATAGAGGACAATTCCTGAAATAGGGATGCCAAGAAAAGATGTAAATGGAAGAAAAGATTGAGGATACAATTCTAGATTTTCATTTAATGAATGTTAAGTGAAGCAACAAAAAATAAAATTTTTGTAGTAGATTGGGTTTGTGAAATAACCAGACCACAGAAAATTCAACAGATAATTGAGAACGAGTCGGGACATAGGCGTCGATAGAAGTCTAGAGAGAGTAAGGAATTAGCTTCTTAATATAATATGTATATAATACTCTATACAATAACTATTATGCAAAACCCTAGACAAGTTATTGCTAGTACTTTCCTACCCAGTAATTATTCAAAATATATTTATATCTATACTTACCCCTTCACTATTTCTAACTATGTAATGGTTTAATATATATATGAACTCCAGGTTTACTAGAGATACCAAGTCCAAGATCCTTAAGGAGTCTTCTAGATTCTTTTACCAGCTCAGACGAAAATACTTGTCCTATTCTCCCTAACTTAATAGGCCTAGGATGATTATATCTATCCTTATACTATCCATGACCTAGGTAAGGACACCTGATTATATATACTCACTATAGAAATTTTATTTAGGTAAAGACACTATGAAATACAGTCTAATATAAACAATTCTATTTGGTATCTCTTGGATATTTTCTAAAACATATCTTAAGGTTTATACCTTAGCCTATAGGGTCTTCCCAAAATCTTGACCAACATCTTATCTCAGCTTGCATAGGTTTCCCTAGAACTTGGCCTATATCCTATCCTTGGGTTGTCAGACCTGCACCCTATCCTATTTCCTCTATGCAATGTCTGACCTGCATCCTATCCTATTTCCTCTATGCAATGTCTGACCTACATCCTATCCTAGATTTTCCATTCTTTGCTGACCTGCATGGGCCACCACTAAAAGACGTGTCACGTCCCGCTTCCCAGATTTATGGCGAGCCGGGTACGTAACATCATCCCCAGGCTACGCGACATACGAATACGCCAGTACCCATATTCGCGATTGTCCCCCGTAAGGTTCGTGCATAGGTAAAAACAGGTCATAACTTACATAAATTTAAGCCAGCAATAATCTAAAACTAAGACATTCTAACTAATTGAACATGAACATAACTATTTCTACCCAGTATAATTTGAGCCCAACTATAAATAATACAATTATACCTTAAACAAGTAGAGAAAACAAATTCTTGTTCCAACTTGAACGTCTTCAATGGTATCATCATGTCCTTCATCTCCTGTTGTCCTTCAGTACCTGATAGCGGCTTCATTTGGTACACTGCTATAAAATCTATTGAACAATACTAGGTCGTTTAGAAACGACAAGCAAGTCCTCGGCCAAAAACACTTAAGAAAATTTAATAAGGAGTGAAACATAAAGATTTTCTATTAAGAGGATAGGAATATGCAAATTTATATTATTATAGTTTTCATTCATTTAAGTAGTATAAACGTCCTTTTTGGCTTTAACTAAAATGGGGTAATGTCTTCTAAAATGAGATAAAATTTGAAAGATATGTTACTGTCAATGTAGATGTAAAAATTTTCGAGCTTCCCTTGAGCTTATCATAAATTTTGTCTCCCTTGGACAAAATTAAAATTTGCCTCCCTTGGACAAAATTGAAACTGCCTCCCTTGGGCTAACCCTAAAATACAATACAATTTGGAGAACAATTCCTAATTATTCATAAAATAATTTCCCAACAACAATCCCGTTAACCTGGGATCAGGCTATGAATTTGGCGGCACGGTGCTTAGTATCCGGCCTGGAGCCTCCCTTGGGCTTAACAATCATCTATTCGATGTTATTGTCGAAATAGACGTAATAATCTGAGCCTCCCTTGGGCTTAGTTTACCTCCCTTGAGCAAACAAAATAAGAGCCTACCTTGGGCTTAGTTTGCCTCCCTTGAGCAAACAAAAATAAGAGCCTCACTTGGGCTTAGTTTGCCTCCCTTGAGCAAACGAAAATACGTGAGCTAAGCCTCACAAACTCGATTCACATGGCCTTACGAACGAGTAGAAAATTTACTGATAAGCTTTTTAATTTAATTATGCTATGGGACTATTTAGGTATATCCAGGTTGTTCTCCCCCGCCCAATGCTTCCTAACTATTGCTAAGTATCCTTCCTAAATGATTTTAGGTCTTAAGTACTAATCCGATATTTCCTGAAAGTCAGGAATTTGACTCTCTCTTGAATTTTCCGAAAATTTCGGCAGAGTCTCCTTTGTATAGGGTGACTCCGAAAATTCACAAGAGACAATATATAACATAAAAAATATGAATTTCGGGTTCGCCGACACCTTCGTTGGAGCAACTCTCAACACCGGAACCACGCAAGTATATGTATCGGGTTCGTCGACCCCTTCGGTGGAGCGACCCTCAACACCGGAACCACGCAAGTATATATACAATCACATAAATGACTTAAAAGTTTCTTATCCAAGGCTATCTTACCTTGGGAAAGGTCCGTTTGACTACTTGTGATTTGCTAAAAATACAAGTCCAGAACAATCATTAGTCATTAGTGAAATTCATTCTCAAGGAGAGGAATATTATTACAATTCTAATTGTAAGTGACATAAACCAATATGTAGAAAATCAAAAATGCTCAAAGGTATTGTATAGGGTTAAAATCAGACTATCTCGAGGCTAAAAGATTCTGATATAAACATGTATGTAGGTGCAAAGTTCATATGTAATGCTGATTTTATATAAAGTGGACCAAAATATTAAATAAGGACTTTAGGGGCCTCTACACATACTAGTCAGAACCAGGAAATGAAGACCCATACATATTTGGTCAATTCCCAAATTGACATGATATGAGAACATGTATTTGAACATAACAAAATTACCTAAGAGATTTAATCAAGTCTATAGCAGTCTTGAAGCTTGATACTAATGTCCTCTATGTGTCCGGTAATTCCAAAAATACACTAATTTAACTAGATAGTGGTAAAATATCTCAGATATTTGTATAAAAAGAATTTGGACATAATTGTACATATTAAGGAAATACTTATAAAGTATTCATTCCTATTAACTTTACCTAAACTAGACTAAGGACTTCAAGTTCATGTATAGGTGATGTCAACAACCTTAAGTTACATGACAAGTCAGGAATTTGTCGAGTTAAAGATATGTAGACATACAACTTGATTTAAAAGATAAGAATGTTGTGAAACTAATAGAAAAATTAGTAACAGACACAACAATGCATAAGGAACTATCTTCATGATTAAAAGGGGAAGAAATTTACTAGGCTTATTATCCATTACCCTAGCTTTCACCAAAAGACTATACTAGAGAGCACCCTATGGCAAAGTGATATTCCTAATAACAAGGGGCCTACAAGTCAAATAGAATTTAGCAAGTTCTTCACTATTAAATTAACAATGGTTGGGAAGTCTACATGGAAAGTGTTAGATGGAGTCATTGACACACTTATATTATATTTTGGAGTGTTAGGGTTGTGGCCGATATCCGACATGACCTGGCCTAGATTTTTGGAGCATCCGTGTTTCCTGCAGTTGTCACACTGACCCTATATCTCTCTCAAGAAGAAAAAACTAAAAACCACTAATTTATGTAAATACAATACCTGTTTGAATACAATAACAAATTTAACTTGTCGGAATAACATCGTTATAATACTACTTCTTGTAAATGCAACAATCAGTCACAACATCTCCTTCCAAATAAATACTTTTTTTTATCTCCATTTCCAATTTATCTAATTCTTATTTCAAGATAATTTATGGAAATCAATTTACATGTCTGCTATGGATATTTGAGAACATGATAAAAATTTTTTTTGTTTCAAATACGTGTCAGAAACGTGTCCTTTGGATCAAAATGTTATTTCCTACGAGTATTAGAAACATGGTACATCAACAACATAAAAGCCTCTATCCCAAATCTTTTATGTCGCCTACACAATAATATACTAAAGTTCTATAATGGCACGTACTAAATTCATACATGTATCCTATGTTCCATGTCAATTATTATTTTTATATATAAGAACGAAATCAGAATATAAATTTCTAATCTTGGCAAGAGAAGTAATTTTTGATTTGAACAAATTATCTGAGAAAAGGAATGAGGACTTGCCTTGGAAAAATTAGGGATTTGAATTTGGGAAATAGGGTTTGATCTCATTTTCTTCCAAATCCTTCTTCTTGCTTCTTCTTCTCCCCCCTCTTCTTCCTTTTTTTTTTGAAGAAGGGGTTAGGTTTTGAAGATGGTGGTGGTGGTGATGATGGTGGAGGTGGAGATGAAGATGGTGGTGTGGGAAGTGGCGGTCAGGAGGGGACCAGCCGGCCGGGGCGGTCGACGGTGGCGATGGCCGCAGCAGCCGCGGCAGCAGCAGCGCAATAACAGTAGCAGCAACGGCAGCAACAGCAGTAGTAGAGAGAGAGAGAAAGTGAGTGTCGAGAGGGAGAGAGATGGGGAGATGAGAGTTAGAGAGGAAGAGATATAGAGAGGGAGAGAGAGTTCGAGAGAGAGAGAGAGAGATGACCAAGAGAGTGAGAGAGAGATCGAGAGAGTGAGAGAGGTTTCGAGAGAGGGAGAGAGGGTGCGGGTGAGGGGCTGCCCCTCTCTCTTTCTCTAAATATATATATATATATATATATATATATATATATATATATATATATATATATTATATTTTTTTTCCTTTTTTTTGTTCTTAGGGTTTAAATATGAAAATCTCTAAAAATAAGAATGAAAACATTATTATTATTATTATTATTATTATTATTATTATTATTATTATTATTATTATTATTATATCAATTATTGTTTATATCATAAAAAAATTTAGAGCAAAACATTTAATTAGATGGAAATATAACAAAATATTAATACATTAATTATTGAAAAGCAGCTATGACAGAAGTGGAGGAGACGGGGATCAGTGGTCAGGATCTCCGGAGATGGGGGTGTGGGTCTGTTGGTGGGGGTGGAGAATGGCATCAGTGGCGTTCTGTAGGTGTAGGCGGTGGTTGGTTATTGGTGGTGTTGTGGGTAGCTAGGCGGTGAGAGTGGAGGTGAGTTGGAGAGGAGCTGTGATGTCGATGGGTGGTTGCTAAGTGGTTACGTGGAGGAGGAAAGAGTCAGAGGATGCTGGAGAAGAGTTGGCCGGAGTCGCACGCCGGACCGACGAGAACAGACGGTAGAGGTAGTTGGCAGGAGTTAGTGAGAGAGAGAGAGAGTGTGTAGAATATTGATATAGAAAAATAATTAGGAGTCCCCATTATTCTAATAGGGAGGAGTTGGAGTGTTCCCCAAGCCCAAGTGGCAAGAAATGTAATTTGTAATAGGTCTAGGGGCAATAGTGGAGACAAATAACTAACTACAACTAACTACTAACTACATGCTAACTAATCTACTAATTAGGCTATCCACTAGCAATTAATACAAACAAATTAGGATTTCAATTTAACTAGTAGCCCACAATCCGAGTCTAAGACTTGGAAGGCTAAACAAATAATTAATTAACATAAAATAATCCTGAAAGTAAAATTAATTAAATATAATAATAATTAAAATTTAAAATAAATCTATAGAATATTTGATAAATGGTTTTATATATTTAAAAAATAAAAATATGGACATTGTTTTCAAAAATAGAAATTTTGAATTTAGGTAGTTACACAAAGTTCAGCTCTGCACTGATAATACACATGCTAGCAGCTGTGGCTCAGGGTTCAGCTCTTCACTAATCGACACCTATCTATATGATGGTCCATGGGTCATTCTCCATATTAGCCGCTGTGAATCTTTGGTTCAGCTCGTCGCTAGTGGACACTCTATACACCCCACTGATCACGAGGTCTCTTTTACCTCAGGGTGTTACTCTATCCCCCCAGGCCGAGCGATTCCAGTACCCTAGAACCGATCGTAGAGATCTGTACTTTTGCATAAGTTGTCCAGGACCAATGCATGAATACAATTCTATCAAATAAAACTCTAGGATGCACAGATTGTCAAACAACAATCATATTTCATCTGTTCTCTTTTCTTTTCATATAATCGAGCCAGTAGCTCTACTCTTTTCTCTATATAGACAAGCCGTATCATCTCTTTTAATAGCACAATGTGCCTTCTATACGTCTTTGTCTTTATAGCATACAATAGAGGGACAATGGAAAATTTTCATTTAAGTAAGCATGATAACAACGAGCATGAACTCTACTCTTGCTAGCTTACTATTTAAGAACATGTGAACATTCTCTTTTCTCTTCTTATTAAGCATGGCAACAGCAACAAATCTAACATTAGCATGGCATCATCTCATTTGGTTTAACATGGCAACAATTCATTTCTTACTAGCAGGCAACAATCTTATTCTTAGCATGCAATCGTTATCTCTCTCTCATATTAGCATAACAACATGTGGATTCTCTTATAAGCATACCGGTTCGCCATATTAGCATTTTACAAGGATTACCGTCTTGTTATTATCAATAACATTCATTCAAAAACTCAAATTCTTATTAGGCGTGAGCAAATCAGAAAATGAGTCTTCGTCCACTCACCCAGATCAATCGTCTTCTGTTGCAAAGGCAGCAATCCAAATTCTCTATTCATCTAGTGCCTTCGCGGAGAGGGTCACTACATAATTATCCACCGAAAAAAGTTTCGTCCTTGAAACTTAAGGACAAACTTACGTATCTGTAGCAGTGAGAGTCCTCATCCTTCGCCATCATCTATCCATAAAAATCATACGCCATATCATATCGAAACTTATGTTCAATAAAACATCTCAGTCTCAATCAAATAATCGATAAAACATATGCCGGCATCATAAAAATATTTACAGACTTATTGTATGCAACGTTCATCTCATCGATGATATCAAATACGCAAGGAAATTTCAATCAAGAGAATATCTTCGAATTCAATCGAATCAATAATTGGTTAGAGGATCGTGTTGCTCCGATACCATTCTGTCACGCCACGATCCTGCATAGTCTTTTCGTCCTCGCTTCGGACTCTATGAGATCGTTCGTCCTCGCTTGGGCATGACGTCGTGCAAGCCTAAGTTGCACTTGCACAAGACCAAGACCTGTACAATGACAAATTAGACAACATAGACAATAGCGCAGCGAAACAAAATGTAGATATTTGAAATTAGCAGCGGACACATTGCAGAATATAATTGAACATAGTGGTAACATGAGCAATTCTCTTTATTGATATCTTTGAACATGTTACAAGCTCTCATTTTCTCTCTGATACATGCCATACTTGGCTTACATTTTCTCAAATTTTTTATAAAAGTACAATGATCCCGTTCTATACATTATATCCCTTTATTACAAAATAAACTTTTTAGAACAGATGACCATCTCTTTGCATCTCTTCTTATTTATGGATTCTGAGGATGAGGCTCGGGCTATTGTTTCGGACTATCTATCTCGATTCATCATATAACTGCGTGCAGACTGATGGTGGGTCAGTATATCAACATACTAGTGATTGTGAACAAAGATTACATCGTCTGAAACGATCACTAATTTATTTAGTGAGAAAACATTTCTTATGATGTAATCTTGCTACTTTTACCTATATTCATTACATGCAAAGCATAGTCATATTACTTCTTTTGAAAACACTTTCGAAAAGCCATAGTTCATTTCATTTTATTTCCAGCATAGGAGGGACCATTCATTTTATTGAAGTGCGCAGTGTGTTTCATGAGTCATATTTTATTCTCCTGTTCAAGCTACTCTACGGGTCAATTACAAGCACGATAACATATCTTTTTCTCTGAATGAGACATAACAATTCTTGGTAACATATTATTCTTTGGTGCAAATCATGATCATAATTTAAGCAACACATATATGTTGGCACAGTTTATTTTGATAACATTAACATCTTCGTAGTCTAGTTTTCTCTGTTTTCAGATTGATATTATTTCAGAAGCTCTACTACATAAAGTCTGTCCATTCAAAGACAAGTCATCACAGCCTTGAAGACTGAAGAAAAGACCGACGATCCTTAAAAGATGGCTCTCAACTTTTCAAAATTTCGAGTCTGTACAAGGTCCAGGTCTTTCTGTAAACACTTAAGGTTGGATGACAAAACTAAAAGCTTTCTATTCTTTCAGTCAAAAATCAATGTCTTAAAGAACGACAGACTGGCGGTATACTATGGCATACCGACGATATACCGTTTTCATTGGCCACAAAACGATCTGTGACAAATGTCGGCATACCGAAGGTATACTCCGGCATACCGATGGTATACCGTTTTGCTTGACACAAAAACGTTCTGTGAGAAATATCAGAATACCGACGGTATACTACGGTATACCGACGGTATACCATTTTGTGAGCCATAAAACATTCTGTGACAAAACATCGACATACCGACGGTATACTACGGCATACCGACGGTATACCATTTTGTTCAGCCATAAAATGTTCTGTGACGAACGTCGGTATACCGACGGCATACCGCGGCATACCGACGGTATACCAGTTTACGAAATTTGATTTTTGAATAGAAGAATACTAGCATTAATTGCTAGCATTAAATGCTCCTAACGGATATAATTATGACCGTTACTGTTCAAAATGGCATACCGACGGCATGCCGGTCCATACCGACGGTATGCCGTCTGGGCTGTATCCAGGAGCATTAAATGCTACCTACTCTTGGTTTCTTTTATAAATGGATGCCTTCTCTCTCATGAAGGCTCATCCACTTTTGCTATAAATTTTTCAACAACCAAGAGCTCCACCATTACTCTCTACACAAGCTTTTAATTGTCATCCATTCCCAAAGTGCTAGAGTATTCAAGAGTTATACTTTTCGATCTTCAAGTGTTAGAAGATCAACAAGTTCTCTTCCTTTCCTTTTGAAGTTGGCGAGCCTTCGTAAGAAAACTCGTGTGTAAGAAGTTGGCAAGTTCTTCGGATCCAAACTCGTGTGTACTATTTTACTAAATAGTAGATTTAAGCCGAAGAGAGTTTCGAGACTGGATTGCCTCTAGGGAGGATACCAGGATACATCACGTGTTTGTTTTTATTACTCTCTCTCTTTTTAATTAAAGAATATAGCTTTTTGTGTTTAAATTATTTTATTTTCCTATTCACCCCCCCTCTAGGGTTCTACAATATATTATTCTTCAGTAATTCTTACCAAAGCCGATGATTCATCCCTACACAAGATAAGGATTAGCATAAACATAATGTAACCAACATTCTTATTTCTTGTTCGTCTTTGCATTGTTAGCTTGAACCCAGACTTTCTATATGCATGCCATCGATTAGCAACTGTGACTCAAGGCTCGGCTCTTCACTGACATATGCATAGACCAGCAGTTGTGACCCAAGGTTCAGCTCTGTACTGACAACACACATGCTAGCAGCTGTGGCTCAGAGTTCAGCTCTTCACTAATCGACACCTATCTATATGATGGTCCATGGGTCATTCTCCATATTAGCCGCTGTGACTCTTTGGTTTAGCTCGTTGTTAGTAGACACTCTATACACCCTCTGATCGCGATGTCTCTTTTACCTTAGGGTGTTACTCTAGTGCCCTAGAATCGGTCGTGGAGATCTATACTTGTGCACAAGTTGTCCAGGACCAATGCATGAATACAACTCTATCAGATAAAACTCTAGGATGCACAAATTGTCAGACATATGTTCTCTTTTCTTTTTATATAATCGAGCCAGTAGCTCTACTCTTTTCTCTATACAGACAAGACGTATCATCTCTTTTAACAGCATAATGTGCCTTCTATACGTCTCTGTCTTTATAGCCTACAATAGAGGGACAATGAACAATCTTTATTTAAGCAAGCATGATAACAACGAGCATGAACTCTACTCTTGATAGCTTACTATTTAGGGACATGTGAGCATTCTCTTTTCTCTTCTTATTAAGCTTGGCCACAGTTTATTCTTTTAAGGCAACAAATCTAACTTTAGCATGGCATCATCTCATTTGATTTAACATGGCAACAGTTCATTTCTTACTAGCAGGCAACAATCTTGTTCTTAGCATGCAATCGTTACTCTGTCGTATTAGCATAGCAACATGTGGATTCTCTTATAAGCATACTGGTTCGCCATATTAGCATTTCACAAGGATTATTGTCTTGTTATTAGCAATAACATACATTCAAAAATCTTAGATTCTTATTAGGCTTGAGCAAATCAGAAAATGAGTCTTCGTCCACTCACCCAGATCAATCGTCTTCTGTTGCAGAGGCAGCAATCCGATTTATCTGTTCATCTAGTGCCTCCACGGAGCGGGGCACTACAGGGAACCCTACCCCCATCTTCATCCCACCAAGGCTTGAAGAAGGCTATTTTGATGGTTCCCTCTTCTGTACCCTTGAAATGTCGATGGAATGGTTCACCGATTTTTTTCGAAAGGAAGATATTTCCAGGAAGCCCCATTAGTTTCACTATTCTCCCACCGCGCAAAGATATTTTTCAACGATTATGTCTATTTGATTTTGTTCGAACCCGTAACAAGGTTTACACAAATGCTATTATACTCTTTTATTGCAATATGACTTACGAAAATAACCAACTCTACTATTTAATGTCTGGTGTCCCCATTGAATTCAACACAGAATAGTTGGGGGGAGATTCTCAATATTCCTACTCCAAGAGATCCCCTAATCAACATTAGGGAATTTGAATTTCCTAATGATAAATCACTTGACACTTACTTGAATTTGATGTGTGAGCCAAATCCTCATCTCGTCGGTCAATTTTGGGCAAGATATATGAACCTTTATTTCTATAAGCTTCATAGAATAACGTTCAATACTATTTGCAAAAAGCTGACAGTTCAGATGAGATTACCTTTGACATAATTTACTATCTTTACATCTGTACTACAAGATTCAATTCAACTTGCCATAGACCATAATTAACTCAATGATTGTTGCTCCGAATACAGCTGCGTAGCCTACTGTATACTATGTATTTTTTTGATGATCTTTTCACACTTTCTGTTTCTTTTGAGGATTGTCCTTCCAATCCCGCTCCTCCATACTTGAAGAAAGCTCGTAGGACTGTGACCCCTGCTCCTCAAGAGCAACCTGCTGATTCTAGTTCATCTGACTCTGATGTTGCTACACCTCCTCCACCACCTATCACCTTAGATTTTATTCAAGTCAGGATGCTTGACCAGCTGCATCATCGACTACCATTCATCGATTTGATCTACTGCTATCGCTAACTCCATTCACAACTTAATATAGTCTGGCCAACAACCCTAGTGGTCATATACCCATGATTCATGATCCAGCTCGTGCATGAAATCGCAGTGATGACCCTTTTGTTATCCGACATCTGGATCCTGCTTCAGTTTATTATGATCATGGTGATCCTTCTGCTCCTGCTGCTCAGGACAATGATGACAAGGACTAACCCTCTTGGTGGTTCCGGCTCGGAGTACTTAGTGTTGTTGTAGTTGATTTAATGTTTCGTAGATATCTTTTTTAGTTATCTTTTTTAGCAGTTTTTTTAAGCAGTGGGTTTCTTATGTTTAACATTATGCTTATTGCAACTTAGTACACTTTATGGTTTATAATAACTATCGCACTCTATATTAGATCTTTATGCTTCTTTTAGGTGATGATTACTATGAAATTATATGGCTCTATGGCATTTTATTTTTCAAATATTCAAATTCGATGACAATATCTATTTTTGTCTCTCTTATGGTGATTACTTTATTTATGGATATTTTTTCTCACTCTTATATTTTAAATGTCTCCTTAATTACGGGGGAGCTGTACCTTTGTTGATGCTTTGAGAAAGAGGGAGAACAACCGGTACTCACAAATGAAGCTCGATAAGTTTGTTTACTTTGTTTTGCATATCGATCATGATTTGTCAAATATCAAAATGGGTGAGATTATTGGTACAACAATTCGTTTTGATATTCGACCTATGATTTAGTACAATGTAGTCCAATGAATGCAACACATAAAGACATGAAGATTAAACGCAAGCTCGATGGTTAACAACTCAGGAATTGGCATTATAGTCGTCATTTGTATTTTTGACTTTTTTAATGTATTTCTTATATATTTTATAAGGATCAATTGTACATTGGGTCATGTTGGCACCAAAAAAACATAAATCCTAGCCTAAACCAAATTATAGTCCATACAAATGAACATTACCAAACCCAAGCTGTTTAGGAACAAGGTCAACTGAACTATGGTTGAACTCGGGCCGAATTTGATCCATTTGACCCTGTTCCAGTATTGTCCGTTCTTCCTGAAGAACTGGTCTACAATGTTCAGATTTTTGAACGTTAGGGTAACCGAGTTCTGGCCAAATTCGGTTCTCGTAGCCTAGTTTGAAAAACTATAAATAGGCATTGAATCCTCCATTGTTATCCAGTCATTCAATCTTTTATATCTTTATACATTCTAGGCTCTACGATTCCAATCTCCAAGAACAACTTTTCAGCCTTCTAGTGTTAAGTGCGATTTCGGTTATGTCTACAAGAGTTGTAAAATCTTGGTTTTTCGAGTGTTTTTTATTTCACTTGTTTGAAGTTGGTGAGCCCTTTGGATCAAAGTTCGCGGTCGTTTGAGCTCTACAATCTTTAATCTTTCAATCTCCAATAACAACTTCCAAGCCTTTTTTCTATGGATTTTTTTACCAAAATGAATTTTTTAAATGCGACAATAATTAAGGTGGACATCAAAGGAGAAGTGTTGCAATTTGGATAAACCCAAATTGGATGCCTTTATCTATATCCACAACCACCTCTATCGTATTTTTTTATATATATTATCAATGAGAGGAAGTCTCGTACGTATTCGGCTACTAATATTTTTTTTCATTTTCTCCTTATATTCTTTTTCCTCTTCCGCTTTTACAACAACTAATTTTTTTATCTATCACTTTATATGATTATGTTCATGAGCACGTACAATAAATTTCTATAATATTTCTAAAAAATTGGATACAAATTTAATTTATATTAAAATATTTTAATTAAAATTTGTTGTAGAAAAGTTTTTAAAATTTTGGATATGTGTTTAGTTTGATAGTACCATATATTTAGTTTAAATATAATTTGAATATTAAATATATTTTATAATTTATTATATGTTTAGAATAATTTTTATTTTTTTCCTAATAACAATAGAATAGTATAAGCGGTAGATAAAAATTTTAACACTATTTAATGGAGGATATAATATACCATTTGAACGACTTATTTTTGAGTCATTTAACATTCTTGGAGGACTGATTTTTGATCCATTTAATGGCCTTATAGCATAAACTCGGTGCGCCACTCGCACACCAGTGGCCTTGGTGGGCCGAGTCAGTCTCAGTGGAGTCGACCTGAAGCCAATCGGCTGTGGCTAAGGCCAATCAGGGTGTCTAGTATTTGTTTATGATCTTTAATTAATTTTAGGAAAATTCGCAGTTATTATGATTCTTCCAATCTGAAATAAATATGTACACAAAAAACTTGTGGAGGTCATAACTTGATGAATCTACACACACACACACACACACACACACACACACACACACACACATATATATATATATATATATATATATATATATATATATATATATATATATATATATATATATTATATATATATATATAGTCTACATGTACGTGCTTTGTACGTATTTTAATTAGAATATCATAAGGTTAGTTGTCGTCTTTTCGTTTTTTTTTCAGGTGACTATTGTTAGCAATGGAGAATTGAATAATTTTCTGTGTATATTCATTAGAGAAAAACCTCAATTTATAGATATTACAAAGAAAGCAAATATAGTAAGTACAACGGTAATATTACAAAGAAGGAAAGTACAACGGTAATATTATAAAGAAGGAAAATACTAAAAATGATATTATGTAAGTGCATGATCTATCCTTAACATCCCCCTCAAACTCAAGATGGTTTAGAAAAAATATTGAGTTTGGATACGAGAAATTTGAATCGAGCTAAGGGGTGTGTCTTTGTAAAAAAAATCTGCAACTTGAGCTTCTGAAGTAATGTAGGGTAGGTGAATTGTTCTTTTTGTAAAATGATCCCTGACAAAATGGCAGTCAACTTCAATATGTTTGGTGCGCTCAGGGAAGACATCATTGTGAGCGATTTGAATAGCACTCTTACTGTCACAAAACAAAGGAGTTGGCGATGAATGTTCAACGCCCATGTCATGAAGTAGCCAGTGTAACCATATAATGTCAGACGTAGTGTGAGCAAGGGCCCTGTATTCAGCTTCAGCACTTGAGCGTGCAATTTGCTTCTTACTTTTCCAAGAAATGAGAGAATCGCCAAGAAATATGTAGAAGCCAGTGGTAGAGTGACGATCTGTGACATCTCCCGCCCAATCAGAATCAGAATATGCACGGAGAGTGAGCGTGGAGGTAGAAGATAAGTGTAGTCCTTGATATAAAGTGCCCTTCAAGTAACGCAAGATTCGAGTAACAGCTGCATAATGAACAGAGCGAGGTGAAGACATAAATTGACTTACAATATGAATCGCATGACTAATATCTGGTCTAGTAATAGTGAGATAATTAAGACTGCCAACAACCTGGCGGTACATAGTAGGATCAGAGAGTAAGGTGCCGTCAGATGCATGAAGTTTTGCATTCAATTCAAGTGTAGTATATGCAGTCTTAGTATCAGTTAAAACTGCTCGAAGAAGTATTTCAGATGCATACTTTACTTGAGAAAGAAAATAACCATCGGAAGTATGATCAACCTCTATCCCAAGAAAGTAACAAAGATACCTAGATCTTTTATCTCAAAACACGTGCTCAAGTGTAACTTTAAAGCATGAATACCTTGTAAATCATTACCTGTAATGACCATGTCATCTACGTATATGACCAGAATGACAATACCTTTGCTAGATGAGCGCAAGAACATAGCAGAATCATGGATACTTTGTGTAAAACCATAATTAGTAATAGCAGTGCAAAACTTTTCAAACCAAGCTCTAGGTGCTTGCTTGAGACCGTGTAGAGCCCGACGAAGTTTGCAAACCTGATGAGGAGAGTGTGGGAGACCAGGGGGTAGTTTCATATAAACTTCCTCTTGTAGATCTCCATGGAGAAATACATTTTTGACATCCATTTGATGCAGTTTCTATTGACGAATAGAAGCAACTGCAATCAAAGTTCGTATAGTAGTCATACGAGCAACTAGGGCAAACGTTTCTTCATAGTCAATACCGTATTCTTGGGTGAAACCTTTTGCAACTAGACGGGCCTTATATCGATCAACATAACCATCAGACTTTGTTTTAATTTTATAAATCCATTTACATCGTACAATGGATTTATCAGGAGGGAGATCCATAAGATCCCATGTGTAAGTATCTTCTAGAGCAGTTAGTTCTTCTGTCATGGCTTGTTGCCAAAGTGGGTCAGAGGAGGCCTCACGATAGGTTGTTGGTTCATGAAGGGATAAAAGAGCAGACAAATAACAGTGATAATCTGTCAGATAAGTAGGTTGGTGTTTATCACGAACAGGACGAGTTGAATTTAAAGGGACTGGATCAGTTTCTGGAGAGACTAGTTCAACAATGGTTGGATTATTCTCAGGAGATATAATGTTAGAACATTGGACAGGATGGTCCGATGGTGGAGCTATGACATGCTCGGTACATTGTATAGGATGACTTTGTGGTGGTGGTTGTTCAAAACTTTCAGGTGATGAATCAACAAAAGCATCATGAAATTGATGTGATTTAGAGACATCTATTTGATATTTTGGGAGGGAGTAAAAGGGTATCTTTTCCTAAAAAGTAACATGTCGAGAGACATAAAGTTTTTGAGAAGAGGGATCATAACATCTGTAACCTTTTTGTTGAATACTGTAGACTAAAAAAACACACATGGTTGTTTTCTTGCTGAGTTTATCTCGTTCTCTTTTGGGAAGAAGGACAAAGCAGGTGGAGCCAAAGACTCGAAGTTCTGAGTAATCGGAAGGGAAATGATAAAGACGTTCAGAGGTGGATATCCCGTCAGTGACTAAAGAAGGAATATGATTAATAATATAAGTAGAAGTGTAAACGAACTCCCCCCAAAAAGTACGAGGAACCGAGGATGAGAAAAGTAAAGTACGAGAAGTTTCCACAATATGACGGTATTTGCGTTCTGCTACACCATCTTGTTCAGGTGTCACGACCCGCTACCCAAATTGTTGGGACGGACCGAGTCATGTCCAGCCTACGCTTGAGATAAAGCGCAGTAAGCTCTTCTAGAGATAACATGATAAGACTAAATGTGCTAACAGTTCTATAAGTAAAGAAGAGTCATAAATGCTCTAAACACAAAAGTCATCTTATATAATAATAAGTCCAAGTACAAGTCTGAAATGTAAAACTGGATACAGGTCCAATTATAAAATACATAGTCTAATACATGACTACTCTCAAAAGTCTAAAGCAAATAGAAACTAGACGAGGTTTCCCGCAAGTACATCCTCGTAAGGTAAAGCCTGGTTCTCGGCAGTAACTCCATAATACGAATCACAGAGCAACTCCTCCTCAGTAAGTATACCTACAACGTTATCCTGTCAGGACGGGAGCAAGTATTGTTTCTAGCAAACTAATATACGAAACATGAAATGAACATGAATGTAATAAACTGGAATCATGGTACATCACAATCTATCATGGCAAGGACACATATGTCATAGAGACAGATGCATATATAATGTTTAAAACTGTAGCAGGTACGTGATCGTCAATAGGTGTACAATGTACTGTGGCACAATGTAAATAAAATGTACATATGTACAAGTATACAACATAGGTGTACATCCGTACAGAAATGCGGGATAAAGGCCTACGACACAGTAACATGTAAAATATAACTTTGCTCGGTACGATAAAGGGACATGATCACGTACTCAACTATTACTTTTCCATACCCAGATTCTAATCATGTGAGAGTTATAAAGCTGTTCTAAACATGGTAGTGACTGAAAGTAATACAACATGTGAAGATTTAACCTGCTACCCCAAGGATCAGCATTTAACATGGTTGGATTCGCAGTTCATTGATGTAACAGTATGTAAAATTTGTAGAAAGTACTTGCCTCTAGCAAAGCAAAGCAACGATAAAAATGCTATAGACGCCTGGTGACTCGTCACTGTAGAAATAAATACATAAACTTAGTTTTTATACTAGGTTAAACACTACGACACTAGTGGTACAATACGACTTTCTGATTGGACACCTAGCCAAATGGTGACTTTAGCACAGGAGACCAATGTGGGGGTGACACCATACTCAAACTAACTTTCTAGGGTCTTTACACTAGTGTGGGGTGAGGTTCAATACGGCTATAACTCAAAATAACACAAAAAGTTGCAAGTCGTAATTATGCCATAATTAAATTAAACTGTACACTCTGATCTAATAATTTTTGAGATAGACAAAAAGCTCAATTTTATATAAAGTAAAGTACTAAAATGATCCTTGTTAATTATAGAAATTTATTATAATTTTTCTGGAATTTATTAACTAGTACATGTATTTTATAAAAATCAGTTTTCATAAGTACCCAGAAAATGAGTTCTGGTTTCATATGTCAAAACAGTGGCAAAACTGTAAATTAAATACTGTAAAAATTATGCTAAATTAACATAGTATCTAAATACTATTTTTTCAGAATTTTAACAGTAAGTAAAGTATTTTTAGAAATTCAAAAATAGTATGGTACACAATCTGAAATTAAATAATTAATTATCTGCGTATTTTGTCCATGTACATAATTTGAACCAGAGTTCAAATATAGGACCCAAGGCCATTAATAAAGTCCAATACGACTTGTACAGGTCTTGATGTGTGAAAATACATTTGAGCCCAAAAACTCATGCTAGGCTTGGACACCAAATGGTTGCAGTAATTAAAATTCTAAAATACAAAGAGGTAAAAATAAATAAATATTAATATTTTAACAAGGTAAAATTATACATACTAGTCATATAAATATGACAAGTATATTTACATATATCAAAGTATAACATATGTACAATATTACGTAAATTATAGGGGCTAAATAGTTATGTATACATACATATACATACATACATATATATATATATATATATATATATATATATATATATATATATATATATATATATATTATATATGTATATATATATACATAATATATATATATATATATATATATATATATATATATATATATATATATATATATATATTTATATAACAGTAAATATACATATATAATGACAGTAAATATAATATATATAATAGTATATATATACATACACATATACATATATATATAATTAAAACAAAGAAAAGAAAAGAAAAAGAAAAGAAAAATAAACATAACAGAGCCAAGGCTCGAACTCGGCCAAGGGGAACATGGAGGGTTTAAGACCACATGCGCTGACCACAGGAGCCTTTGGGCTCGTCTGTGAGTAAAGGGTTAACATTAGTTTTAAGTCGGTTTTTACGTTATGGGTTTAAACCCGATAAATCAAATTCGAACCCGTTAGTCCATTCGAATTTTATTCTCGTATCCTCATGTCCTGACAGTTTAGGGACACGAGTCTTGTATCAGTGCCAAGCACGACACGCACGAGTCCTAAAACGCATGTCCGAGCACAGGGTTGGGGTCGTCGTGTCTGGACGAACAACGTGTGTTGATTTGGGACACGCACGACACAGTTTAAAAGTGTTACTCACGTGTCCGGCGTCGGAGGGAGGGGAGGGGGTTTCGAGCTTGCTGACGGCGGCTAGAGGCGTTGTGGCGGTGGCGCTCGGGTGGCGCTCGACTCAGCTCGTCGTGGCGAATCGAATGGTGGTGGTGGATGAGGGTGATCATCGATGGGGAGGTGGCGCTGGGGTCCGCCGGAGTTAGGGTCAGGGTTTAGGCTCGTCGGAGAAAAAGGGGGTCCGTGGGGGGGGGGGGTCGACGGTGAGCTAGCGTTAGGGTTTAGGACGGGGAGGGGGGAGGGTCTATTTATAGGGTTACGAGGTCGGTTATCATCATGGCTGGCCGAAAATGGCAGAAAAGATCGGGGTCGGTCGTCGGTCAGCTCGGGTCGTCGGGGGTGGGTGAGCGAGAGGAGGGAGAGTGATCGTGGGGGGGAGGGGGGTGCTGGCAAATTGCAGCAAGGCCCCTGGAGTTTGGGGCCTTGCACAAATCCCTAAACCTAATCGGTTTGCAAATAATAATTTGCAAACTGATATCAAAACAATTTAATTAATTACAAACTACTATTAAAACAAATTAATCTATTACAAAGTGATATCAAAACATTTCAATTAATTGCAAATTGATATATTTGATGTAAAAACTATTTAAAAGTCATTTAAAAATTCTAAAAAAAATTCTAAAAATCATAATAAATTATTTTAAAGCTAAATAGGTCATTAGCAACGAATTAAATTAAATTTTGAAAAACAGGGGCTGACAAGTCTTCCCTCCTTGAAAAATTTTGTCCTCGAAATTCACAAGGATTGAAGACCCTACAATTTTCTAACATAGCAAGCAAAGCAACAAAAGACTAAGGCTACGATCGAAATTAACCTCTAAGGTATCAAGCGGGAACGGGTGGTTCCCTCGTAGCGCTGGGTTAAACAAGTAAGAATATCTCTCCCTCATGTCCGACTCCCTCTCCCAAGTAGATTCACCTGGGGAGTGACGGCTCCAAGCTACTCGTACTAAGGATATAACCTGGTTCCTCAGCCTCTTCTTCCTCCTGTCTAATATCTCCACTGGCTGCTCAAAAACTGTAAGGCTCGGTCCGATCTCCAACTCTGAATGATCTAGCACATGGCTGGGGTCCGGAACATATCTGCTCAGTTGGGATACGTGAAAGACATCGTGAACTCCTGCTAGGTTGGGTGGAAGTACAACCCTATAAGCTACCTCTCCGATCCTGTCAAGTATCTCGAATGACCCGATGTATCTAGGGCTCAGCTTCCCTCATCGTGCGAACCGGATCGTCCCTCTAGTAGGTGATATCTTCATTAGCACCATATCTCCGTCAGTGAATTCCATTGGTCTGCGACTAGCATCAGCCCAGTGTTTTTGCCTGTCCTGAGCTACTCTGAGCCTGTCTCTGATCATCCTGACCTTCTCTGCTGCATCCGTGATCATCTCTGGCCCAAGCATAACTCTGTCCCCAACATCATCCCAAAAGAGCAGTGTACGGCATCGTCGTCCATATAGTGCCTCGAAAGGAGACATACCGATGCTGGCTTGGTAGCTGTTGTTGTATAAAAACTCTACCAAGTGCAGATGGCTCTCCCATGATCCGCCAAAGTCCAGCACACAAGTCCTCAGCATGTCCTCCAGCGTCAGTATCGTCCTCTCGGACTGCCCATCCGTCTGCGGGTGGTACGTCGTACTGAACTTGAGCTGACTGCCCAACTCCTCATGCAAGCTCCTCCAGTAGTGGGACGTGAATCTGCTGTCTCTGTTCGATACGATGCTCACTGGTACTCCATGCAAGCGCACTATCTGCTGTATGTATAGCTCTGCTAACTTTTCGGTGGAAAGCCCCACCTTGAAGGGTATGAAGTGCGCACACTTCGTCAGCCTGTCTACGATGACCCAAATGGCATCCTTCCCTCCTTTGGAACGAGGAAGCCCTGAGACGAAGTCCATCGTAATATGTTCCCACTTCCACTCGGCAATGGGTAACGGCTGCAACAGACCAGCTGGCCTCTGGCGCTCCGCCTTGACCTGCTGGCAAACTAGGCATCTCGAAATAAAACGTGATACATCTCTCTTCATCCCGTGCCAATAAAGATGTTCCTGCAAGTCACGGTACATCTTGTTAGCACCAGGGTGAATAGAATATCTCGATCGGTGCACCTCCTGCAAGACTGCCTCTATCAGCTCTCTTTTCTGTACGCACAATCGACTGCCATGCCTCAAGGATCCATCCTCTGCTATAGTGAAGTCATCCAGCAATCCAGCTAAAGCCTGGGCTCGAAGTCTGTGAAGGCTCTCATCTATAGACTGTGCCTCCCTGATCTGCTCCATCAAACCTGACTGAATGTCAAGTGCCATCATCTGTATCACTGATCCTGGCCGAACTATCTCGATACCGAGCTTCTCCAGATCTTCCCACAAATGTCGATCTATCATCATATACCATGCCATCGAATGCCTGCTTAGCGCATCCGCCCCCACATTTGCCTTTCCGGGGTGATACTGTAAATCGATGTCGAAGTCTTTCATCAACTCCAACCATCGTCTTTGTCTCATGTTCAGCTCTTTCTGCGTGAACACATACTTCAAGCTCTTGTGGTCAGTAAAGATTTTCACACGCTCTCCGTATAAGTAATGTTTTCATAAGTTGAGTGCAAAGATCACCGCAGCTAACTCTAGGTCGTGGATAGGATAGTTCCACTCATGAGTCCGTAATTGCCTAGATGCATAAGCAATCACTTTCCCATGCTGTTGTAGGACACATCCTAGCCCCTTTTCCGAAGCATCGCTGTATATGGTGAAACTTCCAGATCCTGAAGGTAATGTCAGAACTGATCTCTGAAACTGGCGTCCTTCCGCGTCAGCTTTGTCATGGGTTCAGCTATCCTAGCAAAGTCCTGGACGAACTTCCTATAATAGCCGGCTAAACCCAGAAAGCTCCTGATCTCTGAAACTGGCGTCGGAGCCTTCCACGTCTCAACTGCAGCAATCTTCCTGGGATCTACCGAGATTCCCTCTCCAGTAACTACATGGCCGAGAAACTCTACTCGGTCTAAAAAGAACTCACACTTAGATAATTTGGCATACAATCTCTCCTGTCTCAGAATCCCTAAAACTATCCGTAAGTGCTCTGCATGCTCCTCCGGCGTCTTCGAGTATATCAGGATGTCGTCGATAAACACTACGACGAACTTATCCAGATACTGGTGAAATGTCTTATTCATCAAATTTATAAAGACAGCTGGCACAATTGTGAGACAAAATGGCATCACCAGAAACTCGTACTGTCCTTACTTCGTGTTGAACGCCGTCTTCTGGATGTCTGCTGCCCTGACATTCACCTGGTGGTACCCGGATTTCAAGTCTATCCTGGAAAACAATTTCGCCCCACTCAACTGGTCGAACAACTCATCTATCCTGGACATAGGATATTTGTTCTTAATGGTGATGGCATTTAAAGCTCGGTAGTCAATACACAACCGAACCGTACCATCCTTCTCAGGTACAAAGAGCACTGGCGCTCCACATGGAGAAGCACTAGATCGAATGAAACCCTTTTTTAACAGGTCATCAATCTGCTCTTTCATCTCTACGGCCTCCTTGGGGTTTACTCTATAGCAAGCCCGGGATACTGGTGATGAACCCGGTACTAAATCTATAGTGAACTCTACATCTCTGTCAGGCAGAAGTCCTGGAAGATCCTCTGGGAATACATCCATAAACTCCCTAATGATAGGGTGTGGCGGTGCTATCTCCCCAACCGTCGCACAATAGTTCGGCTCTAGGCTGATCTCCGGCCCTGCCCTCCTGACACTGAATGGTGCTGTGCCTGGGGGACTGAACAGAATACTACCCTCATGACAGTCTATAGCTGCATGGGCATAGCTAAGCCAGTCTATCCCCAATATGATATCATAACCGGGGAGTGGCAACACAAAGAATCGTCCCCTGAACTCTCTCCCGACTATAGTAATAGAGCATCTATAGATAGCTCTAATGGGTACTGGTCCTCCTCCCATCATTACTCCCTCATCTCCTCGGTAGGTGTAGCTACTAGATGGTATTTATGCATAAACTCTAATGACAGGAAGCTATGAGATGCACCAGAATCAAACAAGCATAGAGCTAGAAAAGTATGCAAATAAACATGACCTGTGATAACGTCAGCCAAATAATCTGGCTCCGAAACCTGCTCCGGCTCCGGCTCAAGAGCTAGACTATAAGTCTTCCCCTGGGGTCCCTTATGTTGCTGCAGATATTGCCCAAACCTCTGCTGCTGAGTCGGGAGTGGTCCTCTAGGTCTCTTGGCTGCTGGGCAGTCCCGGTACTGATGGGTGGCAGACCCACAAAATAAGCACTGCCCCAACCTCTTCCTGCAGATGGCGAAGTCATGCCCTGGCCTTCTACAGAAAGAACACATAGCCCCCTTCTGCTGCTGTCGGGGTCCCGGGGCTCTAACTGGTGGGGTCGGGTGATGTTGTGTAGGGGGACGGTAAGTCTGCTGGTGCGACGTCGGTGCTCTCTGATGGAAAACTTGACGCTTGGACGGTCCCTCAAGGTGTACAGAAGCCGGTCTCTTGCAAGACTGAAGATGCTCCTCTATGCTCCGGGCCAACTCTAGGCTCTGGTAGTAGTCAGTCGTACCGTTCGCCACTATAAGAATGCCAATGTCTGGAACTAGACCAAAGCAAAACCTACGTGTCATCTCCTCAGGGTCTGCAACTAGACTAGGAGCGAAACGGCTCAGAGGACTGAACTCTGTCGCATACTCGTCAACAGAATGGTTCCCCTGCTGGATGTTCTGGAATCGTAGCCCCATGGCTACCCTAGCGATGGTCGAGAAGAATTTCTTCTTGAACTGGGTCTTGAACTTATCCCAAGTGGCCCTCCCTCTCGCGAATAGCGGCTCATTCCGGAACCAAACTCCTGCCAAGTCTATCAGCAGAAATTTTGCTGCCTCGATCTGGAGGTCATCTGGCATCCTAACTCCAAGGAGCTTCCTCTCTACCGAGTCTAGCCAATCATCTGCTACAACTATACCCTCAGTCCCTAAGAACTCCATGGGGTTCAGACCCATGAAGTCCTTGATTGTCCCTGCTCTCTGCCGTGGCTCTACAGGTGGTGGGACCAGGTACGTTCCTCAGAATGCTCCATGCTCTGGCGGAGTAGGGTGGTCTGCTCCTAATGGGTCGTTAGGAACCCCTGGATTAGAGTGAGCAGTTGGTTCCCTTCAAGTGTGACGGAAGCCTGGGTAGGTATAGTGATAGGTGGTGGTGGAAGTATCGGGTCCTGCTGGGACTGTGATATGGAAGGTGGTGGAGGCATCTGGGTTTGTGGATTTGTTGAGTAGGGGAATATAGTAGGTGGAAGTGGAGGTGTATCGGTCAACTGGTCAGCTGACTGGATAGGGTGTGTGCCATTCTCAGGTGTGACATACTAGGATGAACGAGTAAGCAACATCTAATTACAATAAAAAGGACTTATAAGGACTCTATAAAGTAAAACAATCATAGACAAGAAAATCTAATTATAATAGCAAGCATGTGATGTATTTCCTATGTTGCAACCCTAGTATTCCTCTAGGTGTTCTAAGCGTCATTCCTAATGTTGTCTAATTACCTTAAGTTCCTAATTGCAGGCAAGCTTGGTACAATAATGTAACCAAACAATTTAGGCAGGGACCTGCATGGGCCACCACTAAAAATATGTCACGACCCGCTACCCAAATTGTTGGGCCGGGCCGAGTCATGTCCAGCCTACGCTTGAGATAAAGCGCAGTAAGCTGGTCTAGAGATAACAAGATAACACTAAATGTGCTAACAGTTCTATAAGTGAAGAAGAGTCATAAATGCTTTAAACACAAAAGTCATCTCATATAATAATAAGTCCAAGTCTGAAATATAAAACTGGATATAGGTCCAGTTACAAAATACATAGTCTCATACATGACTACTCTCAAAAGTCTAAAGTAAATAGACAACTAGACGAGGTTCCCCGCAGGTACATCCTCGTAAGGCAAAGCCTGGTACTCGGCAGTAACTCCCTAATATGAATCACAGAGCAACTCCTCCTCAGTAAGTATACCTATAACATTATCCTGTCAGGACGGGAGCAAGTACTGTTTCTAGCAAACTAATATACGAAACATGAAATGAACAGGAATGTAATAAACTGGAATCATGGTACATCACAATCTATCATAGCAAGGACACATATGTCATAGAGACAGATGCATATGTAATGTTTAAAACTGTAGCAGGTACGTGATCGTCAATAGGTGTACAATGCACTGTGGTACAATGTAAATAAAATGTACATATGTACAAGTGTACAGCATAGGTGTACATCCGTACAGAAATACGGGATAAAGGCCTACGGTGCAGTAACATGTAAAATGTAACTTTGCTCGGTACGATAAAGGGGCATGATCACGTACTCAACTATCAGTTTCCCCATACCCAGATTCTAATCATGTGAGAGTTATAAAGCTGTTCTAAACATGGTAGTGACTGAAATTAATACAACATGTGAAGATTTAACTTTCTACCCCAAGGATCAGCATTTAACATGGTTGGATTCGCAGTTCATTGATGTAACAGTATGTAAAGTTTATAGAAAGTACTTGCCTCTTGCAAAGTAAAGCAACGATAAAAATGCTTTAGATGTCTGGTGACTCGTCACTATAGAAATAAATACATAAACTTAGTTTTTATACTAAGTTAAACACTACGACACTAGTGGTACAATACGACTTTCTGATTGGACACCTAGCCAAATGGTGACTTTAGCATAGGAGACCAATGTGGGGTGACACCATACTCAAACTAACTTTCTAGGGTCTTTACACTAGTGTGGGGTGGGGTTCAATACGGCTATAACTCAAAATAACACAAAAAGTTGCAAGTCGTAATTATGCCATAATTAAAATAAACTGTACACTATGATCTAATAATTTTTGAGATAGACAAAAAGCTCAATTTTATATAAAGTAAAGTACCATAATGATCCTTGTTAATTATAGAAATTTATTATAATTTTTATGGAATTTATTAACCAGTACATATATTTTATAAAAATCAATTTTCATAAGTACCCAGAAAATGAGTTCTGGTTTCATATGTCAAAACAGTGGCAAAACTGTAAATTAAATACTGTAAAAATTATGCTAAATTAGCTAAATTAACATAGTATCTAAATACTATTTTTCCAGAATTTTAACTGTAAGTAAAGTATTTTTAGAAATTCAAAAACAGCATGGTACACAATCTGAAATAAAATAATTAATTATCTGCGTATTTTGTCCATGTACATAATTGAACCAGAGTTCAAATACAGGACCCAAGGCCATGAATAAAGTCCAATATGACTTGTACAGATCTTGAATGTGTGAAAACACATTTGAGCCCAAAAACCCATGCTAGGCTTAGACACCAAATGCTTGCAGTAATTAAAATACAAAAATACAAAGAGGTAAAAATAAATAAATATTAAAATTTTAACAAGGTAAAATTATACATACTAGTCATATAAATATGACAAGTATATTTACATATATCAAAGTATAACATATGTACAATATTACGTAAATTATAGGGGCTAAATAGTTATATATATATATATATATATATATATATATATATATAAGGAAATATATATATAAAGAAATAAATATATAATATATACATATACGTATATACATAATATATATATATAACAGCAAATATACATATATAATGACAGTAAATATAATATAGATAATAGTATATATATATATATATATATATATATATATATATATATATATATATATATATATATATATATATATATATATATATATATATATATATATATGGAAAATTCTACAATACATCCGCTGGAAATGGATGTATCGATACATCCGAAATCTGGACCGTTGGATGTTAATCCAACGGTTCAGGTTTAATTCAGATAAAATAATACATGAGACATCATTTAATGCTGATTTAGACTTTTGACCTGTTGGTAACTTGCTTTAGCAGGTCATTCTTTACTTTAATTTTTTCAATGAACATCCTAAAATAACTCATATTTACTCTCTCAAAAGTCCATCCAATTTAATCTGAACCTTTTTTTTTTTGGTTACAGGCAATGGTAGTCGTGGTGGTGTTGGTGGTGGTGGAAAGAGAAACGGAGATGAAGAAGGAAATAAGAAACGGTTCGGATCACGTCGAACGTCGTCGAGCACCCCTAGAACAACGAGGAGTACCAGCTGCGCCGAGAAGAATCGGTCCGCTTCGCGTCGGACGTCGTCGAGGCCTTCTCGAACAAGGAGAAGTACCAGCGGCGCCGCTCTAATTTTACTGCCCATGCCATTGTCTGAAATTTTAATTTTCATTTAACAATTTAATATTTTGTTAATAAAGCTACATGTCATGGTGGTGGTGGTGAACTGAGGAAACCTGCTTCTGAGGTCGGGCGGATTATTTTTTAACTTTTCTAAAGATAATATTTTCGAGGAGAATATTTTTTTGGACAGAGAATGACCATTCTCTTTGCTTTTAACACGAAGAATGGCCATTTTCTTTGCTTTTAATACGGCGAATGGACAGAGAATGGTACATTTAGGACAGAGAATGGTACATTTAGGACAGAGAATGGTACATTTAGGATGGAGAATACGGCGAATGGCCATTCTCTTTGCTTTTAATATGGCGAATGGACGGTGAATACGACGAATGGACGGTGAATACGACGAATGGACGGAGAATGGCCATTCTCTTTGCTTTTAATATGGCGAATGGACGGTGAATATGGCGAATGGACAGAGAATGGCCATTCTCTTTGTTTTTAATACGGCGAATGGACGGAGAATGGTACATTTAGGACGGAGAATGGACGGAGAATACGGCGAATGGACGGTGAATACGGCGAATGGACGGAGAATGGCCATTCTCTTTGCTTTTAACACGGAGAATGGCCATTCTCTTTGCTTTTAATACGGCGAATGGAAGGAGAATGGTACATTTAGGATGGAGAATGGTACATTTAGGAAGCCGACAAAAGCTCGTTCTCTCAAATCTCTTCTTTGTGTAAATTAAATCCAAGGAGGACACAATCCCTAATTTTAGTTATTGCTTAGCAGAGTCTGCTTAGTTGTTGTAAAATTATGGTGTTGCTTTTGTGACACTTTCATCTTTAATCTCATGTTTTCTATGAATATGTGTTCTATTTGATTTTGATTTAGTAATCTTTCCGTAATTAGTTTTTTGTTTCATCTAACAATTTAATATTTTTGTTATAAATCTACAGGACATGGTGGTGGTAGAAGGAGAAACGGAGATGAAGAAGAAAAGAAGAAGAAGTTCCGGTTCGCGGCGGACTTCGTCGAGTTCCTCAATCAAGCAGAATTAAACCTCTTATAGAGTTCCTTAATTGAAGTTGATCACGATAACCTTTTGTAATTTTCAAACGGATAGTAGAATCTTCCTCGAGCCCTCCTCAATCAAACGGCTAGTAGAATCTTCCTCGAGCCCTCCTTAATCAAACGGCTAGTAGATTGCTTGCTAGTCTCGAAATTTATTTGTCTTTCTATCTTCCTCACTTTTTGTACTTCTTTCTTGCTATATATACAATAGTTTTCTTGTTTCATAGTACTATTATTCATTCTGAAATACATAGAATAGTTTTCTAAAATACAATAGTTTTCTTGTTCTCAAGATGTCTACTCGTGTGGGGGGAAATGTAGAAGATATAGAAGATTGGATGCCAAATCCAAATGAAACCTTCATTTCGCGTTTGTTGCACAAGATTGAAGAACATCTGTCGACGATTTCAGCTGATGTTGCAAAGATAAAAATTGAACAAATGTAGTTATCTCGGTGTTTGGAGAAGATTGAAGAATCTCCAGCTTTGAAGGAGACATCTTCATCTGGAGCATTTAATAATGTGAAGGTGGTTTCCGTTGTATCTTCTTCCGAAGAGGAGGACGTGGAGCTACAGTCTCGTAGTAAAGTATTGGACCGATTTCTCGCATTGGACGCTATAGAAGAAGAAGAAACTTACTTTAGCAGTCCTTCTAAAAAAATGCGTAGAAATTTACATCCGGTCACACTATCCAAAAATTTAATAAGGGGTTCAACCTCGAAGCCTAGCAATTGTACTAGTGTTTTTTCGAGATATTACGACTATATTTTTGCAGATGATAGACCTGACGAGTAAGTAATATGAGTTTTGATTTAATTCCAACAGTTTTTTCTCCTAATTTATTCGTTTCTTTCCTTAGAGAAATAATATCATCTTGCAACAAAATCTATGTGTCTCGGTGGGAGATGAAGACCTTAGCTCCTTTAACGAAAATTACCAATGGGGTATGTGTAGATAGTATATTTCTTCTTAGATGCCATCTATGTTTACTTCGATTCCATCGCTGACATTTTTAATGATTTATTCAGATTGTAGGTATTGTCTCTGCTCTTCTCACCGCGGAGGAACGGAAAAGAACCTCCAATAAAACTAATGTATGGTTTTTACCAATAAGGATGTCGGTGAGTGAGCATTTTATTCTTCAATGCATATGCATTAACAATTTTCTCGTTTGTTTGTCCTTTGTAATGTATTAATTGATGTGTATGTAGAAAGCCACGTTACCTCCATCCGTCAAAAAGCCTCATAAATTATGGAAGAAGTTTAAATATTTTCAGGATTACATGGGATCTTTAAGCACTTGTAAAGAGGTATTAATGTATTTATGTTTAATTATTAATCCTAATTTTTTGAAAATTTACTAATTTTTTTTACCTAATTATCCTGATTCAGATATACATACCCATTCATTTGGGCGAACACTATACTCTTGCAAGAGTTCTGGTTAAAAAAAGGACTGTTGAAATTTGGGACTCACTTACATCTAAAGATGATCCGATTCAAAGCAGAACAGTTATAAAAGAAATAGTAAGCTCATATTCATCAATTTTTATGAATTGGGTACAAGATACGCGGTATACTAATACATATTGTATTCTGGTAATTGTAGCTTTCAAATTTGGATATCTTTCTCGAAGAAAAGATTTTGAAGCTGAGAGATGCTAGGTTCAGTTTTTCTACTTTTGCAATAAAACGTCCTTCTTATGTTCCCCGCCAAGGCAATTTAGTTGATTGTGGAATTTTTGTAATTGCATTCATGAAAGACCGATGTAGCCTGGACTACCGTTCTATCGATGTAAGTATGAAAATATGTCGTAAAAAACTTCAACTTTTTAGAGCAATATTTTTGATGTTATGTTTGTTATATGCAGTTTGATGCGGAAAAGGAAAGACGCAAAGTTGCTGAATGGATTACAACTTCAGAGCACAATGAATAGCTAAAAAAGAAGTCCAATCTGATTGAATATGGAAGACGATGATTTTTTTTCTTCTTCTTTTATATCTAATGTATGAAAACCCCTAATGTATTATGTTCATTTGTTTTGTTGAGTTGTAATGACATTTTTGCCAAACGGCTTCAATTCTTTTTGATTAAGTAGAATCATTTCTGTCCTTCAAATTAATATAATTAAGCAGAAAGGAGTCTTTTGCCCTTCCATCGAATGACATTTTTGCCCTTCTGATTAATTCAAAACACCCCCGAACCCTTTTATTAAAAAAAGAAAAGGAAAAAAGAAAACCGTTTCGGAGCTTCCTCTTCTTCCATAATCCACTATGTACTCAAACCTAGGTCATTCTTCTCCAAAATCTTCAAACCTTCCTCCCCATTCACAATATTCACACCATGTCGACATCAGCGACAGAATCATCACCGGCAGCATCACCAATTAGAGAAGATGCACCAGTTACAGAAAATCCAAAAGCGATAGATGGAGAACAACGAAAACCCTATTCTAAGAAAGTTGCACAAAGGAAAATGGAAAAAGCTGCTAAACAAAAAGAAGTGCAAACAGAAGGTATAACTTTGATTTTATGTTTGCAAATTCTGTATATATTACAAGGAAAATGACATTCTTCGTCATAAAACGCATTTGAATGTTAAATTCTATTCGCCGTTTAATTTGGAACGGATAATGGAATTCTCCGTCTAACTTGAAACGGAGAATGCCGTTCCCAGTGTTAAAACCCATAAGAATGGCCATTCTCCGACCTAATTTTTTGTTTTTTCTTTGTTTTGCAGAAAGAAAATCTGTCAGGAATAAGGATTCAAGACTTTTCCGTTCTACCTTCAAGCCAATGCTAAATCTTATGGAGGAGGTCAATCGAGATGTTGGCCGTTTACCTGAGCCAGTTATTGGTTCCTTGAAGAATACCGGTTTCTGGAATTTTGTCGAGATTTTCTACCAAAACAGAATCCACGTCTCCGAAGTGGCCAAGGTAACGGAAGGGCTTGAAAATTTAATTGCAAGTTACACAGAAGAAGAAGATGGCGTCGGATGCTTTGAATTGAGCACCACTGTTAAAATCGTGCCAAGCGTCAAGGATATGGCCGTCATATTCGGTCTACCGCTGAATGAAGAAAGCGTTGATGATGTTTCTTACAGAAGATTGATAAAGAAAAAACAACAGCAGCCCACACCACCAGCATCATTGAGCTTGTGTAAAGATCATTTCACAAGATTGGTGGCTAATACTAAGGGCAAACACTCAGAAGTCACGAATAAGGAAGTGAGAGACAAGTTCTTTGAATTGTTACGACGGCTTCGTGGCGGAGATAACGCTGTTAATCCAGATGATTTGGCCAAGCTAATAATCTTCCACTTGTGCCAAACAATATTCTTCATAAAGTCTGGCGGTTCAAATTTGTCGTACAGATTCTTGGCCTTGGTAGACAGTGTGGACGTCATCAACAGTATATGCTGGCCAAGGTTAATCCTGGCATATGTAATGGATAGCATAAAGAAGAGTAGAAGCAAAACTGAACAGGGGGATTACTCAATGGCTTTCCACAAATTGGAAGGTTGCACAATATACTTCCTCTATTGGTTTGCAGAATATAGTAAATTTGTGGAAAGGAAGTTTGCCCCAATTCCTGATTATCCAAGATTTTTCACATGGAATGGGTACGAAATCTCAAAGTTCCTCAAGGCCGAATATCACAACAAAATGAGATCGAAGATGATATTGGAAGATCTGGTTATACCTGTTGGGGAAGAAGAAGGGCACAAAGAAGATGAGCCACCTATAGAAGAAGTTGAAAAAGAGGGAGAGGAACACTACACCAAAATAGTCGTTTCCTAACGACTATAAGCGTTAGGAAAATTATTACTAACGGTTTTTTGCCGTTGGTAGTACGGTGTGGGAAATTTTTCTAACGGTAAAAAACCGTTAGGAAAATAATTTTCCTAACAGTAAAAAACCGTTAGAAAAATAATTTTCCTAACAGTAAAAAACCGTTGGAAACAAAATTTTCCTAACGGAAAACAACCGTTGGAAAAATAAATTTCCTAACGATTTTTTACCATTAGAAATAAAAATTTCATAACAGTTATTTCCCGTTAGGAATGGAAAAAAATTATTAAAAAAAATTATGGCTCAATTGAGCCTAAGAATCAAATTCACTTTCTTCATGCACAACATAAACAAAATTTGGATTATATCAAAAATACAAACAAAATTAGATCAATACTATTTCATCCAACTAGATCTTACACAATTTTGTCAATTAAAGTATATTATAATAGTAAGCAAGTTCCATTTTTGACTAGTTACAAAAGAGGATCATAACAAGACTGAGATGATATTCCATGTATTTCCAATAATTCAACAACAAAACTAGATACAATTCAAATCTAAAGACTACTCGGTGGTTCTTCTTAAACATAAGAGAAGTTGGACAATATGCCATCCACTATAATAAGATTTCATCCCCCTCTAAGGCATCATCTATTGTATCTGCCATCACCACCTCGCTCACCATTTCTATCCTTTCATGGCCTCACCCATTAGTTGTGTTGATTTTAGCATCTGCAAGAATCAGAATCCATTATTAGAAATATTGCAAAATTATTCTTCCTCTAGTCAAAAATAAACGATGGAACCAGGATTAATGGACTAAACACTTACTAGGAAGGATAAAAATGTTAGTAACTCAAAGAATATTTAAGGAACACAAAATCCCAAGATCTTTTTATAATATTACTAGCAGATTGTAGATCATTCATGTCGTACCAAACTTCTTGAAGCTATCAGTTCTCAATTCCAAGAAAATCACTAGTATAAAGCTGAAAAAAAATTAGACTACTATATATATCTGTAAGAGCAAGGGAAAGCAAGAAAATTACCAATAACATTTGACCTGACACATAAAGTTTAAGATCCTTTTGTCTTGTGTACCTGCATTCCTTCATGAGATAAGCATATGTTTTTAATGCATCAACTGCATCAGCTCATGGAATAGTTAAAAATTAACATGTTAGTAATATAAAACATGAAATTAATGAGTAATATGAACTTTAGTAATATGATGTATTGGTATGGTGGGAGAAGTGGGAGGAAACAGGTCAATCTGAAGCCACTACTGATGCTGAAGGAGGGCAGAGGGGGCCTCCGCTCATCCTCACCTGCTGCTGCTGCTGCTTCAACATGGGCAGGTTTGCAATATAAGGGTAGGGAAACTTATATCCATGAGTAAAGAAGACACACAAATGAAAGCACCAGAATAGAGTGGACTATTCTGTCAGTAGTTTAGGTGCAATATGAGCAGGTTAAACATTCTTTTATTTTTATTTTTTTGGATATACTTTGAGGGGTTTAGAAGGTACGACTTCAGTAACTGCTGCGAGGGATCAAATGTTGAATCGTGAACATTGCGGACCATAATATTTTGCAGACCCTTTGCTTGATGTTATACGCTTCAGTAAACCTCTACCTAATGAAGTAAAAAAAAAAGAGCTTTAGCCACCACCACCTTTTTCTTCCTGAAACCCGAATCTTTGCAGCCTAGTATTAGGTATATTATCTGGTAATGGTCCCCAACTATTGTCTTGGCAAAATTCCATCCAGCATAAATGTAAATTAAGCACCAAAATCATCCATACAATACCCTTCATTAGACACACCCACAACACCTCAATTTTAGAAATAGAAATTCCCCTCTAACAAGGAGAGTGCAACCACCAGCCTGTGCCTCCAATGGATTTACTATATTTTTCCAAATACGTGGCTGCTAAATGTTAATGTTGCTGAACCATTTATCTAAGTGCCACATGTGTATTTTGGAAGTAGCGAGTGCCAAACAACTTTTCTTGGAATCAACTGTTAGGTATGAACCGTATCATTCCTTCTTCACAGTGTTCCTGTTAACCTGTTTAACTTCCTCTAATAGCATTATCAATTTTAGGCTATGTGGTCAAGGATACGGTACTTTTTCAGTTCTAACAGATACAGGGTGTTTAACATGGCAATTCTCCAAATCAGGCCTATATATGTCTCTTCGTAAATATGCCAATAGTTAATAGGAAAAGTTGTATGCAGTTGAGTTTGTCTTTGTATATTAAAGAACTTAAAAATAAGGGACTAAGGTTTCCCAAAGAGGGACCTTTCTTCAACCTATGCATATCTTGTAAGATGGAAAAGTTTGTAAATTTCTGGAGTGTAGGACAAAATAAGGGACTAAGCAATAGAAATTTCCCAAAGAGGGACCTTTCTTCAACTTATGCATACCTCGATGGACAAGTATCATGTTGGAAATCACAGACGGAGATGGAAATAACTTTTAATAGGGTGAAGTATCTACATTATATAGGTTTCAGGTATTCAACATTGTAAATTGTTCACTCCCAATATTTTTAAAGTATAAATTTACTCTTTAACATTAGTTACATTACTATTAGTCGTTCAATGTGTAAATTAACTCATTGTTTGCTTGATCAAGTGCTACATAAGCTACATAACCAGAGTAACAAAACACGAACTCGGTTTGCTAACCTGCTTCAAATCGTCATCATAATCGCTCAAACTAAAATTTATATCTGCATCGACACCACGAAACTTGATCGCAGCTCGATCGTATGCCCTGTAACAAAATTCACTTCTCGGTTTCTAACTCCAAAATGAATAATATCAGCAAATGTCAGAGACTCAGAAAATTAACCTGGCAGCTCATGGAATCATGGAAAAGGAATTGTTGGGAACGAGTCATGAAACTAATTAGTAATATGAACTAATCAATATAACCTAAAATTGGTATTTACTCTCAAGTTTCTATAGGCAGTATGGTACCTGTCCCAAATATGACTGAGAGAAATATGAACTAATGTCATGTTTTGTTGTCCAAGCCTAGACCTAATTGCCAAGTTGTTAGCCTAAGAGCTTGCTAAATTTGTAGAATATCTGATCAAATCAAAAAATCTCAGGTCACTTCCAAACAAAAGTACATAGTTAAGTGTTTCGAGACTAACCCTTATGTCATTTGGAAGGATATTTCTAGCGTATGTCAGGAAAAGAGGATCAATCTGAAAGAGAGGAAAATGCGAGGACTAGAGCATTTCACTCCAATATCTCTGCTGGCCACAACTGCTCCACGTAAAGATCTCATCCTTGTTGCGGAGCTTCCTGATTCCTCCGTAGAACCCATATGTTTCGTACCCTTCTTCCATGTGATCCTCTGATTTACGGTGGTCTCCCTCCATCTCGAGTCGGGTGCGTACAGATTGAATTCTAGTATCACAGTATCTGTCATCAAAGAAAGAAGAAAGAAATAATTTTAAGTTCAACTGCTCAAATTGGGCTTGGCAACAGTTTTTAAACTTTAGTGATCACTCATTGAATTTCAATCCAACTCCTTGTGGTTTCAACCATGACAGTTGATAACAATTGATAGTGGATGAAAATTAAAGGAAACTGTTCAGAGAGCAACATAAGATTACCGCTACTAAAATAGCGACAGTGAAGCTCGTTCTGGTTACACAACTCCAGATGGCCTACAACTCCATACCACCAACCTGATAAACGAAACGGGAAAAAAAATGTCTGTATGCATTTCACATATTCCAAGCTTTAGACGAAGTGCAGGCAAAAACACTAAGTCCGTGACATGCAGTAGTGGCTATTGAATTCCTTCTAGGAAACTCCGCTAAATTCCTAAAATGTTGAATAGAATACACACCATAAGGAAATTCCTTGTTCCTTCTCCACTGAATTATAGGTATAGTTAATTATAGATTCATCATTGCCTAATTGATAAAAAATATAAAAAGAAAGGAAAAGTAATATTGACAGTACTTAAACTAGGTTAATACCTTGCATAGAATGTGTTTGTATGAGAATCATAACTTAGCTCTGCATCATAACAGGACCACATGAAACATGCATTCCCATTCTGCAAAGAACCACCAGAACAATATAAACATGATAATAATGTAAAAACTCAAATCACTGGCAAGAAAATCATCAAGAAATTGATTGCCATAATTGAATTGCCAATTGTTCAAAACCTTGCAGTTGTACACTTAGGCAGGGAACCAAAATCTTCCACTCTCGAGCGCGAGATACCGAGCCACGACCGACTCGATGGGCAAACGGCCAATTGATCAATAGTCCTCGCATTTGGAAGGATATTTATCACATAATATAAGTTTGTTTGATCGAGTTATATTTTATAGGAAACATAATTAATACAGACACATATATGTGACTTAGGGAAGTTTTGTCTCCTGACAAGGTACATAGGTGTCATTTTTGTGCAACTGGAATTGTTCAACAAGGAGATCATCCAAACTGACATGGGAAGAAAATAATATTTCGTAGATGTATATATTGCAAAATTAACATAAACAATTTACCCATAGTTTGATAAAATTATTTTTGAACCATGCCATGATCAAAAAATAAATAAGAGCCAATATCGATCAATCTATGATATGGCTTAATGTGCCCAAGTGCCCTGTGTTATCCAAAATATCCAATTGTTCGACATGTCAAAAAGATAAAATTCTATGTGATTGGGTGACTCTGTCCGAGTAATTACTAATATGTTATCAACAGGAAATTTGTTGAGAGTAGTAAAGCTTCATTTTTACCTTTTTCCTGAGATTCTTATTGGACCCGCGGAGCATATGTTCCTACAAAATAGGAGTATAGCAGTATAGCATATCATAATATCAATTTTCTATACTGACAACAAACTAAAAGAAACAGATTATCTTTATAAATAATCAATGACATTCACCTCTCTTGTTCTTATTGAGAAGAGAGTTTTTACAAGTACCTATTTGAAATGGTCGTTTGTGATGTAAAAGTATACACATGAAGAGTTTCAAACTATGATCAAACCAAAATTATTTAAACTTACAATAATCCCACGAACACCTCTATAGTGGCTGCTAGTGATGGTCCTGAAACATTCATGCCCAACAGTTTCCCACCAAGAATGGGAAGTGTTGTTAACATAAAATTTTAGATAGTTGATATTACAAGACTATCACTACCAACAGAATAATCAGCCGTGTTAACATATAATAAAGTTTGCAGTTTTTATTAGATTTTTACAATAGGAAAATAATTAAAGCAACAAGATATATCAAGAAATTCAGCAAATGAGTTGAATAGCCGACTAATAAGAGGAAAAAGTAACCCCTTAATATGATATAAAAAGAAGATTATTTTGAAAACATGCAGAGTTTTCAAGTTAGAACCTGCCACAAGATTCATCCTCCAAGATCTGGTTTAATCAGAGTATATAGATATAATCATAAACCAACAATGACAAGAATAATTTTACTTTGAGAAGAAGAGCCAACTATCCAAAATATTTCAATAGCAAGTTTTGGCAGGCTAGAAACAGACCAAGCTTGCTTCGGGCATAGAATGTGCAAGAACGAAAGTTTCAGAGCATGATTTACCACTTAAGGAACCTAAGAGCCTAGTTGTTTGAAAGGGGGCAAGATTGCCAATGGGGGTCACTAATGAGGAATTAGAACGAAAAGGCTTATCACCACTTCATTTGGGCTAGTGTTCAAAAATCATATACATATATTTGTTGCTATCAATAGAAAGCATTAGAAAGAATGGCCATCAGAGTTTCCTGTAAGTTTCAAAGGATTACACTTCGAATAAAGGCAATGCATAGACCCGATTGGGCTAGAGCAAATATTACATCCTTCGCATGAACTATCTCAATAATTTTAGATCACTTACTAAGGAATTGTAGTTTAAGAAACCAGTGAACATTGTGGTCATAGGTATCATACTCCTCCTGCATTGATAAATCAAATAATCATCTTTGAAATGTCTCAATCATTAAACTTTGGTATAAAAATTATCATAGATGCAATCATAAGAGTAAACCCTAACTTTTAATCTATAAAAGATCTATTTTCGTGTTATTTGTGCTTTAATAAATATTATTAGGGAAACAATAAACCCTAAAATCACTACCGACAACAAGTTCTACGTCAATAATAAAAAAGCACCCAAAAATATATGAATTAAGTTTATGATTACCATTAAGAAAATCCAAATTTCTCAGGAAAATATACACCTGCCATTGGAGGAGATGATGAAGAATTTCAAAGAGTCAGAAATTTTTGAATTGCAATCAATGAAAATAATTTGGAGATGATTTTGTTTATGAACCACTCGAGGTCTTGCTCCAAGCGAGTATTGTCGTCGTACCTCAACTGGAACTCTGAACTCCGGTGTCTGATCTCAACCAAGGACGCTTCCTGACTAGGGTTTCGATTGTCTATGTTGCCTCTGATGACGAGCGTCAATGTCTAACCTCGACGAAGGTCCTTCCCATCTATGTTTCGGTTGTCTCTGTTGCCTTTGGTGGCTATAGCCGCCTATAGGGTTCCCGATTGAAGGATGATAAATGGAGAGGGAGAAGAGGATCGGGGAAATAGAAAGTAAAGATTTGGAATCCTTTCTATCCTAACACTTCCACTTCTAACACGTGAAACTCAGGTGACACAAACTTTTAATATTTTTATTTCTATTAATTTTAATAATGGTTATAACCGTTGCTAAAAATATACCATGTGTTATAAAATTTAAATTTAATTTTTTTGATATTTATACTAACGATTTTTTTAATTACCAACGGTTTTCTATCGTTAGGAAATTGTAATGGTAAAAAATCGTTAGGATTTGAAAAAATCATGTGTTAGGAAAACCTTGTTTTGGTGTAGTGGAAGAACACCAAGAAGTAGGTGGGGATAATTTTGATGTACAACGGATACCACAGCATCATAAAATGGGCGCTGTGATGGACGACTCAGCAAAGGAATTGGAGGATTTGAGAAGACATCATTCTGATATTCTTGCACAGAATGAAGAACTCAAAAAAAGTTGAAAGAGATGGAGGCACAAGGAGCGCAGTTACGTGCAGCCAACGTTGAGAATGCCATACTCAAAGAAAAGCTGAAAGAGCTCGATGCAGAAGAAGAGCAACAACGTGCAGTCAACGTTGTGATGGAGGGCTCTGTGCATGAACTGAAGGATTTGAGTAGACATCATTCTGATATTCTTGCGCAGAATGAAGAACTCAAAGAAAATTTAAAAGAGATGAAGGCACAAGGAGTGCAGTTACGTGCAACCAACCTTGAGAACGAGAAACTCAAAGAAAAGCTGAAAGAGGTCGAGGCACAAGAAGCACAACAACGTGCAGTCAACGTTGTGATGGAGGGCTCTGTGTATGAACTAGAGGATTTGAGAAAGCAAAATTCTGTTCTTAAATCAGATCTACATGCACAAGGTAAAATCATTTCTATTTCAAATTTCTGATTTGTAATCTTCCAGGAGAATGACTATTCTCCGTGTACTATAACACGAAGAATAGTCATTCTCCTTGTTATTTGAAACGGATAATTGCTATTCCCTATCATTTCGATACTGGAAAGGTTATTCTCCGTGTAATTCCAAACGGAGAATTCTATTCTCCGTATTATATTATACGGAGAATATCATTCTCCGTGTTAGGTTCACATCATACATTTCATTGTTGTTTGTTATATTTCAGTACGAACAACCAAACAACTCAGAGAAACAAATGAAAGGCTCGTTGAGGAGAAAAGGGAGCTTCAAAATAAAGTTGAATCGTTTAATATTGAAGCCAATGAAAAGGATGGAAAAATTAAAGATCTCGAAGCCATGGTTGTAGTACTTCAGAGTGAGGAGTTTCAAGCAGCTGCTAAACTTGCTGCTCCAAGAGAAGTCAGAAGAAGAGGAGGATCGGGGGGAAAGAGGTTAATAAAAAGCAATACAGTTGGAGAGGCTAATAAAAAGTGGAAGGTTAATGCCGCTCCGAAATCCCGAGAAGACGCCAAAATGGCTGAATTAAAGAAGAACCACGTCATACTAAGGGAATGCGATGAACTCTTACTTTGGAAATATGCGGATGAAGAGCTGAAGAAACAATACATAGACATCGTAATTCCCAGAAAGAATTCTCCAAAGTATGTATTCTGAATCTTTTTTTTTTCGTTCGTTTTTTTTAGACTTTTTTCACAATTATGTAATGAGAATCTATCTTTATTAATTTAATCTAAACTAAATTTATGTGCAGTGATATGGTACACGAATTTTATCCGGAAAAAGGTAAAAATGGAGTTTCAGTCCAGCTGTCGGCAGTAGACATGCAAGACATACTCAACTATGACGACATGGAGGCTGGCATACTGGACATAATAATAAGGAAGCTGAGAGAAATTCAAGGCAGTAAAAGGTGTGCCCCGTCTAGTTCGAAGGAGGTGCCATTGATCCAAAAAAAAGCCGGCGCCCCAATCACATAAGTGGTCTGCATTCATGACGGCCCACACATTAGTAAGAATTCAAACAGAAAAATCCATATTCATGTGTAAACCGATGAAAAATGACAGAAAAAATTACTCATGATATTGTGTATTGTTTTTGGGAAACAGACCACCGTTCAACGTGCCAATGAAGAAAACGCAAAACCCGGCGCCTTTGAAGACATCCAAACAGATTTAGTAGACTTCGTCATGGATTTGGAGGACGACATAGAGTTGCTATTCATCCCACTCTTTAATGCATCCATCAAACACTATACTCTGCTCACATTCAACTTTATCTCCTATGATTGGACATACTACAACTCCTTGAGGCTAACCACGTACGATACGTGCAAGGTGGATGCAGAATTAATGAAAAAAACCTTAGAGCCTATCGTCAGGAGAAAAGTTGATATGATGAGGGAGAGATGCCCGGCGAAGAAGGAGTATGAGAGCAAAGTGCTGAATTATTCTCTAAATTACCCACAACAACGGGTACCCAACTGCCTCTTGTATACGGCGTATTATATGAATATGTTGACGACTCCTCCCTTCGAAATACCTGGAGGAAATGACAATGAAACTCACCAGAAGATTACAACGATAAGGTTGTCATGGGCTAAGGAGTTGCTTTCAAGCAAATACGTAAAATGAACCTAGCAATGACATTGTAAAACAACAATGTAATTATGATGTAATTGGGCAAGGAACTTCTGTCTTTTATAAGCTCTACTTTTATAATATAATCATTTTTGAATTACATTTACATTGTCAAAACCACAAAAAATTTGACTTTTATTTACATATGAAACAACTCGAACTCATGTGCCAAAAGGGCAGTCATTTTTATAATAAGATCTCCCAAATTTTGCCATTTATTGGCAAAATTTAACAACTCGAACTCATGCGCCAAGCTGCAGTCACTTTTATTGTCATTAATACCAATGAATCTGCCATTTATTTGCCATTAATACCAATAAATTCTTCCATTTATATGCCATTTATTCCTAATGAATCTGCCCCTTCGGATTATATTTTCCGTTTTAGTTGGAACAGAGAATGGAATTCTCCGTTTACTTGAAACGGAGAATAACTTTCCCGTTTAAATTAAATCGTTTGAGGATTCTATTCACCGTTTATTTCGGAACGGATAATAACATTCTCCGTCTGTCTTGAATGGATAATAAACATATTAAATTGTTCATTCGCTGTTTTTATTTAAATGGAGAATGACGTTCTCCGTGTCTTTCGAAACTTAGAATATTATTCTCCGTTTAGTTTGAAAAAGAGAATAAAGATGAGCTTGGTGAGAATATAATGAGGTTGGTATGGACTAAGAAGACTACAATGATGAGGTTGGTATGGGCTAAGAATTTGAGTTACATGTACATTATGAAAGTCTGAAATACTATATAAAATCCTACTATCAAGAAAAAAGTTGAATGTGAGCTGCGTACGGACATCACAGAGCAATGGAACTCCTTGAGGCAAAGGAATTTCTTGAGGCAGTGAGTTCCTTTGCCTCAGTGAGTTCCTTTGCTCGGAGGATGCACGATGAAGTGACTTACCTCAAGGAGTCATCCTACGGTTCCTATGCTCTGACGATGCACGATGAATACCATCTACCACATGGACACGAACTAAAAGACGGCATAGAACAACACTCCTCACAGATGAAGCTTTCAATTGAATTCCTTGAGGCAAATCACTTCATCGTGCATCGTCAGAGCAATGGAACTCCCTGAACAAAGGAACTCCGTGCATAGTCAGAGCAATGGAACTCCATGAACAAAGGAACTCCGTGCATAGTCAGAGCGAATTAAAGTGCGAGCGTAATAAATCCAAACCCACACTCTGTTGGAGCGCTCGTACTTTGATTCGCTCTGACTATGCACGGAGTTCCTTTATTCATGGAGTTCCATTGCTCTGACTATGCACGGAGTTCCTTTGTTCAGGGAGTTCCATTGCTCTGACGATGCACGATGAAGTGTTTTGCCTCAAGGAATTCAATTGAAAGCTTCATCTGTGAAGAAGTGTTGTTCTCTGTCGTCTTTCAGTTCGTGTCCACGTGGTATTCATCGTGCATCGTCAGAGCATAGGAACCGTTGGATGACTCCTTGAGGCAAGTCACTTCATCGTGAATCCTCCGAGCAAAGGAACTAACTGAGGAAAAGGAACCCACTGCCTCAAGGAATTCCTTGAGGCGGAGCACCACGCAAAGCCATCCTTCTTCAACAAGGAACATGTCGAAGAAATAGACTCCTGGCTGGCGCTTCGACAGAGCGTGGAACGATAATAAACTCCAAACTCATGCACATCTCAGTATTCTGAAGGACTTCACCACCGTGCATCGTCGGACCAATGGAACATGTTGAAGAAATGAACTCCTGGCGACAAAGGAACACCGTGCATAGTCCGAGCCAATCAACGTGCGGGCGCTTCGACAGAGTGTAGGTTGGCAATAAATCCAAACCCAGGCACATGTCAGTCTTCTGAAGGACTTCACCACCAAAGCTTATCGAACGAGGAGATCGACAACCAAGAGGAAAGAGTCTTGCCAAGGCGGGGGATCGGTAGAGTCCATCTCCACAAGAAAAGCTAAGTGAGACGAGAACAAACTCTCTACTACTACTGCCATTTATAGGCATGGAACAACTCGGACTCATGCGCCAAAAAGGCAGCCACTTCGAATTCAATTCAATTAATTTCCATCAATACTAATGCATCTGTCCCTTCTCAATTAAAGCTAAGTAAGACTAGAACAAACTCTTCCAACTACGGCCATTTATGCCATTAATACCAATGAATCTGCCCCTTCGAATTCTGCCAACTTTGATACCCCCTACTGTATTAAATTTTTTTTCTTGATACAGTAGGGGGTATCAAAGTTTTGATACCCCCTATGTATGACATGTGGGCCCTTCCTGCTTTATAAAATGTGTACACATATATATATATATACATAAATTTTAATAGGGCCCACAAAACTCTTTTCTAACAAAACTCTTTTCAAAGTTTGATACCCCTATGTATGACATGTGGTCCCCTCTTGCTTTGTAAAATGTGTAAACATATATATATACACATAAATTTTGAGATGGCCCACATGTCATACATAGGCTCCTGTATTAAAGTTTTTTCCCTTTTAAATGGGCCCCATACATAACTTACAAAAAAAGTATAAATAAAACAAAATTTTGTTATAGTCAAGATTTGAACCAATGACCTCTTAAATACAAGTCTAGCATTGTAACCACGACACCACAATAACATTCTCCATGTTTTATTAAACGGAGAATAACATTCTCCGTTTTGAATTATACGGAGAATAGCATTCCCAGTGTTAAAAACACATTAGAATGTTCATTCTCCGTTTTAATTTAAAACGAGAATGATATTCTCCGTTTCATTTGTAACGGAGAATATATTCTCCGTTTTGAACTTCACGGAGAATGTCGTTCCCAGTATTAAAACGATTGAGGATTCTATTCGCCGTTTAATTTGGAACGGAGAACGGTATTCTTCGTTTATTTTGAAACGGAGAATAAGATTCCCAGTGTTAAAAACACATTAGAATGATCATTCTCCGTTTTAATTTGAAACGGAGAATGAAATTCACTGTGTCATTTGAAACGGAGAATGTTATTCTCCGTTTGAACTGCACGGAGAACATATTTTCTCCATTTTTGATGTACTACGTTTTGAATTTGGAATTTAATGTTCTCCATTTTTATCTAATTGTCTTCTCAAACTTTTGCATTGGAGAACATATTTTTTATCTAATTGTCTCGTGTGAATGACATCTTGCCACATAAGAAAGACATTGTCTTAAGTCAACGACGTTTCATTTTATTCCATTTGCTCATTGTCACTATTTTGCTTTCGTACTTTACAATTACGATAATCGTGACCCGATTTTTTACAAAATATACATACTCTAGGCTTCGGGATAGGATGACTTTCTGTAGGCTGGCTTGATTTCCCTTGAGAAGGCCTTCCTTTTGGTGCTACCGGATTTGGCTCTTTTAAAGCTTCATGCACTCCATGAACTGCATCAGCTACCATTTGTTCTTCTTCGTCAATATGGTCACCATTTCTTTCAACTCCATCAGAACAGACGACATCAACTCCGTTCCCCTCTCTTGAATTTTGCTTGATTTCTTACAATAGTATGTAAACAGATTAACTTGTTCATTAATAGAACCATACTTCTTCTCTCAATAATGTCTGGGTGGATGAATCTTCTTTCTGAGACAGGTCCGGAGAGATAACTCTCTTTGCAATCCTTGAGCCAACGAGATTTTACCAAGTTCTTTAGAATATCTCCAATTTGCAATCTCTTCATTGCTGAAAAAATGCCTACAAGGAATCCTCTTGGTCTCCATCCACATGCATTCACATTTTTGATGTTGTCGGCCGGATGAAATGTAACCTTCCGGTTGACACTGTTTGGCGACAAATAATTTGGACAGGGCAAACTTCTGCCTCTCTTACGATGTGATGATGGGGAACAGTATATGCATCAAACGTGTGATTTCCTTCCTTACATCTATAAACACCGTTTTAGTATAAATTGCGGCAAATTTACCTTCTATTACGGCCATGCTAGTTTGATTCACAACTGGTGTTGAGAATTTATCATTGACATGCTTACCCATCTGGCCGTAACGTAAGGCCGCCAAACCGTGGTCACAATTTTGAAGGGCCTTCCAAAGTGGCAGCTTCTCCTTCAAAAACCTTTTCAAAATGCGTTCATAGATTCACATCTATTTATTGCAGTAGAACCGCCAAAATAATTACCACGTAGGAATGTGTCCGCCCATCGCTCCCCTCGTTTTGTACATGCAGTGGTCCACTCATTGTTTTCTAAATTATAATCTGTTAGCATCTGCTGCCAACGGTTTTCAAATTCTTCGACTGAATAGTACCTGTTTAGAAAACATGGACATTAACTAAAGTTGTGATATTGTAACAACATACTTCAAAGTAAAGTAGCAAGTGTGCTATGTACCTTTTAATCAGAAGACTCAGTTTATTGTGAAAACCTTCTCGGTGTACATGTTTGGCAGCATTGTTAAGGATATGCCATGAGCACGTTCGATGAACTACGCTGGGCATTAAATCCTCAATTGCTTTATTCATGGATCTGCAACCATCTGTAAGAACTGTCACTGGTAATTTGCCATTCATACACTCTAGGAAATTTTCCAGAACCCAAGAATAAGTCTCCGTAGTCTCATTATGGATCATTGCGAATCCAAACACACAAGTCATCGCATGATTGTTTGTACCCACTAGAACCACCAACGGCATTTAACTTCTATTTGTTTTATATGTAGAATCGAATGCTAGTGAATCTCCAAATAATTCGTAATCGAATCGACAAGAACCGTCAGCCCAAAAGAGATGGGTCAATCTGGAATCTTCGTCTACCTTGTAGTCGTAGAAGAAATCTGGTCACTGTTCTCCTTTGATTGAAGAAATATAAGTGTTGCGAAGCATGAACATCGTCGAGTGCTCTACTATCTTGAGCTAGAGCGTTGTATAAATCCTTTCTCGTCCATCCAACATTATCCCAGCCACCTTTCTTCTGGACAAGTAAATTCCATATCTCTCCCATCCCCATCCCTGATTGCTTCATAATCTTAATTTCTTCCAACTCTGCGGGTGTTATATTACGATGGATCTCAAAAAGCTGATTCATAATTATTCGCCAGGTTATGGTTGTGATGTACATGAAATTTTTTGACGGACCACATCTTTGTTTTATGGGTGTACCAATACAAAAAATTGCTTTACAACCACTTCTGCTTTCACTTCTTGGCTCACGAACCCTGTTTGGAGCTTCCTTGTATTTCTTGTGTCTGAATCCCCCATTCGAACAATACCAACTATGGATCGTCACCATACCAGATTTGTTTTTCTTTACCTCGTTCTTTCTAATACTGAAACCATATGCTTTTGAATAAATCCGGTAGAATGTCCCTGCTTCTTCAATAGAGTTGAACTGTAGGCCAACAATATCTTCTTCTAAGAGCATGGTTGGATCTTTATTAATGTTGGCAGATTGTAATATTTTTTTCATCGTCGCTGCATCGAAATCCAATGGAGATTCATCGTCGTCCCTAAGAACAAAATAAAACAAAATAAACATGAAAAATAGATAAAATATAATGTATTTCTTAAATCCATTAGAAAGGGTGATGCGAAATAACATTTTGTTGTTTGAGTTGATATCTTCATCTTGTTTTTACTGTCTCCTAAGCTAACATCTTCCAAACTTTGCTCATCATCCAAATCATCTGACAGTCCTCTTGAAATGAGACTTTCTTCATCGACTAAATCTTCCATACGACGATCACTTTCTTCATGTGACGTCGACATTGAAGAAAATAGAGTGTGTTAGAAACCAGCAGAAGAAACGAAGGACAAGAAACAATACAAGAAGAAAGAGTAATGATATTATCGTACCTCCAAATTGACCCTCTATATATAGCCCTCCTATATGATGTGGCATGTTAAATAATAATGACTTCTTAGCATTTTCCTAAATTAATAGTGTGTCATCTGACATGACTGATGACATGGCAAATTTTAATCCAAAAGTTAACTATCCAATTTCTCCATAATAATTTAACGTTAATCAATGTTATTTTAATGTTAATATTAATTTATGTTAATATTAATGTTAAGGTTAATGTTAATATTAATATTATTGTTAATGTTAACGATAATATTAATATTAATGTTAATGTTAATCTGGAATATTAACTTTAATGTTCATTTTTATTTTTAGTTTTATTTAAAAAAATTGCCACGTCAGCTGTCAGATTAACATATCACGTCAGCTGCCACGTAAGGATGGACAGTTTGAAAGTGCAATTTGGAGATACAAAAAGCATTATTCAGGAAGAAACAACTTCGCAAGGCAACAACACAACCTTTTCATCTTCATTGTAACTCTGCCACGTGGCCCTCTTTTGATGGCTCATGAAAAATCTTGAGTGATTCTAGGAGCAAGCATAATTTTAAGGAAACAACTTCCAACAAAATAACTTTCTCGTCTTCTGGGTACATGTATTACTAAAATATGTAGCTAATGATGCATGAGGAAGCATGCAACAACAATCTCCACGTGGCCTCTTTTGTAGGATAACACATGTAGCAGCATTTAATGCTGCGAAACCCTATTGTCTTATTATGTACTGTGTATCCTATGTGGCATGAGACAGAAGACAATAACTTGCATAGGCAGCTATATTCACAAATGACAATAAGTTTAAAAAGTCATCTCCAATGCAAAAAAGTATTGAGAAGACAATATAAAGTAATTTTTACGACTTCCAAGACAACCTTTGCTCTTCTAATGATATGGTATCAGTGTTTATTATTAAATTGTGTAGATAACGCATGCAGAGCATTTAATGCTACGGGACCTGTTGTTTAAGGAACACAACATGTGAGAGAGAATCCGAGAGAGAAAGAGAGAGAAAGAGAGTGTGGGAGATGGGATAAAGAGAGGATCGAGCTCGACTAGATTTTAAATTTAAAATTCAATTTTGGTTATCATTACTAATAACTAGTTCGCACGTACGAGTTTAGACAAACACTAACCGACCCCCGAGCAACGTGACATCAGCTAGCTAGGTTTCTAATACCGTGGCATTCATGTTAATTTAAACATTTACAATATTATTGAAACTAATATGACTACTAAAATTAAAAATAGTTTTGGATTTAACATTTACTTCAAACTAGTCAAAGTTAAAATTGTATTCGTTTTTATTTAAAATGTAATTGGAACTACAATTAATACTAACATTCACTTGTCCCGTAGTTTAAGTCGTATTTCCTTCGATGCTAGGCTTGACGTAGCCCTTGCTTGTCAAGTCGTTGCACGAACACATTAGAAAAGAGTTTTATGGGCTATCGAAGTATAGCAAGCACCGTCCCGTGTCACGTGCATTTGTTAAGCAGTGAAAGGGTGTGAAGGCCACTGGCAATGTCAAGACATCACGGACTATAGCTGGGTTAGACAACGACCCTTTTGCTACGGGCCGAATCGGTCCCTTGGCCTAGGAATGGATTGGTTGAAGGAGCAATACACAAGAATAGACTGCCATAGCTGGGTTAGACGACGACCCTTGATTCTCGACAGGTTGTAATATCTAACTGTTGTTAGATAGTAGAACTAGACAGCGTTCTACGTCGTTTCTGCGGTGTAGGCTGGGACGCTGTCACGCACTCATGCCCTTACTCCGGGTGCGGGTCGTGATAGGGTGCGCGAGAAAGGAACACTGTCGCTATCGATTCGGTCGGGACCGATAGGTCGGAATCGATTGACTCGATCGAACGGGAATGGTTGAATTAAGATCCATTCTCTCGCCTGAAGTAAACTCAAGGTGAGTGGTTGACCCTCCTCTTCTCGACCCCTTCCTAGGTAAATCGATAATGTTGTTGCGAATGAAAGGATAAATGCAAGGGCACAAACACGGGAAAGGAATTGAGTTTTCAAAGATATATAGGCTATGTCTTAATAACTAAAAGGAAAATATGTCTTCGCACGTTATAGACAACTTGTCGCAACGTAGTTTCTTCGATCAGCACAGGTTTAGCGGGACTTACATCGGAGCTAGCTACTTGCGTTGAAAGGACCCCGATTAACAAAGCTGTACGTCCAGGATGGTTTCCAGAGAAGCTATTCCATAACGTGACAGCGTCCCAGCCTACACCGCAGAAACAACGTAGAACGCTGTCTAGTTCTACTATCTAACAACAGTTATAATATCAAAACCTGTCGAGAACGGTCAACTCCGAATGGAGGACAAGCAATGTCAATATATAACTCAATAAGCTATGATATTGTTTGACCGTCCAGTGTAGGTATTTATGTATGTATTTATGGTGCACATCATCTTAATTCAACCGAGAGTTCAAAGGAGGGAATTATGTATGTATTATGGTGCACATCATTAAGACGGGTTATGACCGTCAAGTGTTGTGATAAGCTATGATATTAGTAAGTTTGGGATCCTTCGGATATTGGGCTAGCAATCTGTATCGAAGCGATCATAGTCTTATACATAAGGATGCCAAAGATGCATTACGTGCGAACCGTCCATGGCTATGCGTGATGACAGACCATGGTCATTGCTGCGACAGACCATGGAGAACTTGCATCACTAGCTATGGCAGAGCGGAGAGAGGTGCACCGGCTAAGTTCAGGGAGCACCATGACTCCCTAGCAGATCACATATCGCTCTAATAATTCAAATCATATTTTATATTTATTATCGTATCTTATATTCCAGTTCAGCTTTACTTTTTGTATTCTCACACATGCTATGTTTCCATTACTCACATGCTCTACCTGCTTTTATACTATACCATAATTTGAGACTATGTTCTATTTGAAATAAGGTTACAACCCGGTCCTTGTTTGGTCCAAGGGTTGTAACTCGACTTCAAATGGTTTCCAATCGCCTATATCTTGTCTTGTATTTCATTATAATGTCTCTTATAGTATTTGTCAATTCATATGGAACTGCTGTTAGTGTTTGTACTTGCTTATTTTCTGACAGGATACCGTTGACATATTACAATTGTCTCGTGTGACTGATTGCCCGACCTATTATGGGTCGAGTCTGATGGAGTAGACCCGACTATGGCTTATTAGTAGAGCACTAGATTTTGCTCCCCTGAGTAGTGTAGCTTAGTAGGTTTGCCTGGCCTACGAGCTAGCTAGTACTTTTTAGACTGTATAGTTTTTATATATTATGTGATTCTCTGGGTTGTTTGTGTATAGCTCTGGTCTTGTGATCTTGGACTTATTTCATGTTCTCATCATTCGTATTTCCTTTCCATATTATCTACCTTATTTTTACATTTGTGATTGAGACTGTATTGCTATGTCACCTCCATTCGGAGTGTAATCTGTACAGTACTTTAGCTGTTAGTTGTAGTATTTATAGATGACCTAGACAGCGTTCTACTACCGCCGAAGCTTGCAGCGTAGCTGGACGTAACCACGTACTCGTGCCCCTAATCAGGGTACGGGTCGTGACAGAAACACCGTGACCTTCATAAGATAGGGCCGGTGGCTGAGATTAGCGCTGGTGCAGGCGCAGGGCCTGCCACCCTCATGCATATGTTTAAGTTTACGGTTGGTTGGTTGAGTGAAATGATATGATTCTTATGTAAGTTATAACCTTGTAGGCTAGGCGAAATGGGACATAGATGAGCACGACACAATGTTTATGTTAAGATTATGTCTAACTGTACTGTCGCAGGGACAACGGTGGTGGACAAGTTCAGGATATGTTCGGCTCGAGGCGGGGCTCGGCTTGGACGTCCAGAGCATGGAGTCCTTAGCTTCAAGAGGAGCTACCGCATTGGTGTTCGGACTTGCGACATAGAGATGTTCAGCCGAGACTACTGTTGGCTATAAAGAGCATAATGTATGGAACAATGTACTCCTTTGTGAGCTAGAGAGATCATGACGTTTGTAGCCAATTGGCATGATGAGTTGGGCTATTCAGAGCCATTGTAACCTGCAGTTCATTATCAATAAAGAGATTCTTGTATACTACTTTTCCTTCCGCTGCTTATGTTATCAATTTGAGCTATAAATACTAGTGAACTGTTATCTGCCTTGCACGAGCGCAACTCCAGGCTCGTACGGCATCACGCCCCAGCGATACGATGATTCGGATGAAACTTGATAATGATGAAGACGGTAACTCGTCGATAAACGTAAGTATCGAGGTTTGATCGAAATTTTTTTACAGTAGCATTAATTAAATCTACGTTGGCTTTTCTGTTAATTTAAAATTTATAATATAATTAAAACTAATATTACGAAAATGCTATTTCTCCCAAAAATTTTGGGTGATACCATCTTCCATTATGTGGCATATGACATGGGTTGCTAACATGACGCTGATATGGCAAAATTTAACAATAAAATTAATATTAAAATGACATTAATAGTAAATAAATAATTTAATATAAATTAACATTGATTAATATTAACATTAATAGTAATATTAACATTAGCATTAGCATTAACATTAATATTAATATTGACATTAACATTAACATTAAAAAAATTTGGGTAATTAATTTTTGGGGTTAAAATTTGATATGTCAGCTGTTATGTCATCTGCCATGTCAGATGCCACATATGGAAGATGGCTCACCCAATATGGGGGAGCCCAAACGACTAATTGTTAATATTAATACAGTGGCATTACCGTTATTTTCCAATAGATTCGTGACTTTCGGTCACACCCCTCCACGAGCGGGTTACATACACCCGCGTAAGAGGGGTTAAATAGCCTTTTCCAAAGAAGAGAACCCTCCGACTATAGAGAAACAAAGGAAAGAAGAAGAGAACAGTCGCAATGGAGAGGAACAAGATCAACTGCAGCGGAGGCCGTCATCCTTACCGAGATTCTCTCGATTACTGGTAATATCGGGGATGCCGGGCGGACTAGGTAATGTGCAACGTGGCCCCAGTTTGTCGTTCGTGTAATGGGCGCTCAACGGTCCCTTAGACTATTGGTCTAACGTCGACTTGTACAGTGGTGCGGAGGGACCCAGCAAACCGCTGAGATTAGTTGACCGTAATGAAGCTCGTGGCTCGCAGTGAGGGACATCTAGGGTCCCTCTCCGCGTACAAGCTCGGCGAAGCAGCCTTCTCTTTTGCATGTTTAAGGCCGGTGCAAAATTTTATTGGTCTTATTCTAATACTTATTTTTTCTATTACAAAATTTTTACGTATACTTTTGTTAATTTCTATTGAGGTTTTCCCATTTTTATAATACAGTAGGAAATTTCTAAGGTGCTGCACACCCGAAGTGCGACGTGAGTGATGAAACTTTCGTGAGACACTTGGAGTTTCTCCCTGTGCTGGAAGAACTCGACATTAGCTACTGCCTCTCATCACGTCGACTGGAATAATTTTTGCCGAAAATTATTGCCGCCGTCTGGT